>ML994021.1:0-60893 GCA_010093945.1 Delitschia confertaspora ATCC 74209 | reverse complement strand
TCCATCATATGTAGTAGATACGCGGATTATGCAATCACGTGTCTCGCTGATCAAAGCGTAACATATTCCCCGCACCTTATCACGTTAGCATGTCATCTATATTCACTTCTCTCCTTATTCTTAATACTCATATATAGTTGCGCTGTCACTCTATACACAAGGCTGTTTCTCAGTGCACCAGCTGTCGCAGCTATTAGCAATCTAATTTTAATTTCCATATTCACGCTTGCTGTTACCAATCGAATATAAATTTTGGTACTCTGACTATACACAGACCCGGAGGAGTAACTAGCCATTGAATGCTAATTATATATTACCGCATTATGACACCTAGTCCACTAATAACCCACCATCGCCTCAGGACATTTCCTTTCATGTTTCCCCGGCGCAGGAGCGCGTATATCAGAAAGCCGCATTCGCGAACCGTGTGTCATCCGAAATCGCCTTTATTTTTTTCATCACCCCAGCTCATCTATTGTTTCAATCGCTCCAACGTAGTTGGGCCATATTCTCGGTGAGAGTGGAGATGATCAGGCCGTTTTAGGTATTGATGAGTGACTGGACGGTCATGTCGCTTGGAAACTGATGCGGTTGGGGCCATGAGTGGAGTAGAGGAAGAGCACATTTCTGGATAAGGAGGTTAGAACTGAGGACATATTCGCGGAGTTCGAAAGAGGAGGGAACGACTTACGGGATTTCACGTATTAGCCTACTAACCTATGTCTACTTCCCGCCGACTCATCACATAACAGTGCAAGGAATAATGCAACAAGAGCAATCATCGCCACACCAACATCCGTTCTTAATAGGCGCGGGCTTCGCGATGGACGACGCGGTTGAGGAGACGGAGCCCTTGGTGGAGGAGGGAGGCATCGTAGCGGTATGGCGTGGTGAAGATTAGGTGCGGTTTGCGGGTTAGAGGTGAGGATATTTGACCGACAGGAGAGTGTAACAGTATAAATGTAGGGGTGGATGTAGGTAGAAAGGAAGATGTGTTGGAATGGCTGGGGGAGGATGGTGAGGGGATCTTTAAATCAGGGAAGGTTCCCTTGCAGATGGGGGCGAGTGAGTGTGTGGCTTAGCGATGACGACGTCCACGTAGGGACAACAAGTTGTGGAACTTGATTTGCAAATTCTTACACCGCCACATTGCGTTGCATGATAACTGACGAGACGCGCGGCTATTAAAAGCGGAAAATACTTTTGGTCTACAGGGACAAAGTTATAACTGGATGGTTTATACATGGTCGGGTACGTTCATTACACTTAGCAGGTCAGTAAATAAATTCTTCGCGGGTATGCCCGTCGTATACCTCTCGGTCAATTTGCTGTGTCGGTATCTAAGATAATATACATATGATACAGTCCGTCTCTGTTTTCAGCGGAGACGGCGAGCAAGGCCCCAAGGCACGTGACATAACCGCTTGGGCCGGCACCTCTTCCCACTCAAGGGTTGCTGTTGCAAGCAGCCTCGCAGCAGGGCGCTGTCTATACGTGGAGTGTCTACAAAGCTTCGGCGGTTTCAAGGATTCAATTCTCGGTTGAAGTTGAACTGCTTGTAGCCGAATCCCTCCATGGTCACGAAATGGCCCAAAGCCTCCAGTTCAGCCCAAGCAGCTGGATAGTGCTCTTTGCACCACTCCTCGATCTTTGTCTGCCGTTCCACATTGATAGTGGCATTGAACCAGTTTCCGACTCTACAAGCCAGTTAGTCACTGCATTAATACAGCTAGTTGTCATCAAAGACACCCAAGGAAGAGGGAACTCACATAAAAAGGTCCGGCGCGAACCCATACTCATCCTTCACCGTCGCCACCATCTTCAATGCCTCATCATGCAATCCATTCCTCGCAAGAGCCCCTAGGTAAGCCGTAAATATCTCCTTATCAATCTCAATATCCATCTCCTTTAACCGCTGCCAAATAGGTTTCGCAAAATAGTCACCAAAAGGCATTCCTTCACACGAGCGGAAAGCTATCGCAATGCTGTTGTACGTCGGGCCCTCCTTCGAAGCCACGATTTCCGACCAGAACTCCAATGCTCGTTGATTTTGGCCAATCGCAGCATAAGCGAGCATCAACGCATTCCTCATCCGTGTATCAAGCTCAGTGTCCAAGTCCAGCTTGAGTTGGTTATGGACGAGCTCTAAGCTCTCCGCATCCTTGCAACGGGCGAATCCGGTAAAGGCATGGACGTAGGTATCACTGGTGGCTCTGGCATCCGGATTATCGTTCTGTCGCATATGGAAGAAAGCGTGACATCCCATATCCGATCGCTTGCGTCCAAAGAATTCGTTCATGAGCTTCGTACGGATTTCACGAGGGGTTTCCTTGAAAACGTTGTGAATTATCGAGTACGTATCCCAGGCCTCCGCGGTGCTATTCTGTCTATCCTGGCAGAAACCGACAAGCTGATCGCGGATATAAGCCCGTTGCTTGAGAGAAAAGTGATGCGCGTGAGTCTGAAGTAAATCTGCGCTATCATACGCCTCGCCTCGTCGAAGGTGCTGCAAACAGAGACAAGCTACGGTCTCTGGGGTAAATGGTAGTCTGCGCTCCTGTAAATCGTCCACAATGGCCATGATGTCGTCAAATGGGTATCGCTTCGCGTTGCACATAGCTTGAACGAGTTTGTTCACCGCCGGCGCATTTTCCTCCTGGATCTTCTCTCCTTGCAGGCCGAAATAAGCCGTTCTTGCACCATCAATGTCATTCGCAGCGAGACGATAGTCCATCTGCATGACGAAGGTTTTAGCACTCGGAGGAATACCCCATCTCTCCCCCAAGGCAATATAACGCTCCGCTGTATACGGATCTTTTCGAGAGATAGCAAATTCAACTAAAGTGTTGATGGTGTCAATGTCTGGACGGATGACCTCCTGGCCGGTTTTCTTCTGCAGTTCTTCAGACCGGCGAACCATAACCTTCATCATTCGTTCCACTTCGTCCACTCCTTTTCCAATCGCAGCAGACCAAAGGAAGATAGCATCCCATTCCAATTTGGACGGCATGTCCTTCAGAAGATTGGCTATGACTTTCTGACCAAAAGCGTGATCGCCAGCGAGCGCGCAACCGGTCAAAATAGCGGAATGGCTGCCCTCGGACGGTTCGACGGCCTTGGATTGGTGCTCCACAGGTTCTATATACCAACGCTTTGCTTGCTCCAAGTCCCCTTTCTTGACAAAATAACGGACTAGAACTTTTTGGATCTTCGGTGTGAACGGTATGGACAACTCTCGGAGCTTCTTGACGCTTTTTACTAATTCATCTCGACTGTCTTCACGAGCGAATCCCTTGATTACATACACCCAACCTTCTTTATTTTGCTTGGAGCTTACCTCATCACCTGTATATACGCTTTGAAGAAGCTGGCGAGCCTCTACTGTAGCTCCATTTTGACATAACAACCTAATAAATTGTATGCAGTCTGTGTTCTTGTACTCTTGCTGATTCTGCGCCAGGACATCGTCAGAAGCCGCATCCCTCCTTCTCTTGATCTCGTCGTGAACGAGCCTTGCTAGCGACAAGTGCGCATTTCCAGGTACATCCGGCTCCCTTGTCAACTGTGCCATGGTCTGTCTCAGTTGCGGCAAGGTCAACCATGGTTTTCCATCTCTTCTGGGATGTTCTTGAAGGTATTTGAAAGACAGTAAAGCGGTCTGAATATGATTGTCTTCATTTTTTGTCCTATTCCTGGAAACGAATGCGACGAAAGCTTTGGCAACCTCCTCAGGTGGCGGCGGCCGGGCTTTTATGGACACCATCTGTTGGTATTCCATCATCTTCCCCAATCCAGTAGGCAAGTCCGCGGGCTTGACGAACCGCTCAGGCTTGAACAGGTTGAGGAACGTTCGCCGCTGCGAATGGGTGATGACACAGGAACCATGTTGAAAGGCAATCCGTGGCCGGCTAGTGCGCTGAAGACAACCTCGATATAACACAGGTTTGTTGGCGATAATGCTTCGAAAGACGACGCGAGTAAGGTGTGACGGCATGGTGGGAGGAGCTCGAGGAAGCTTGGCCCAGAGCTCGAGTTGCAATTACGGTGCGGGGGAAAAGATTATGGGCCGATCTCTGCGGCCATAAGGTATAAGTTTGATGAAACTATAGTACAGCGAAGAGAACGAGGTATAGGAGAGAATGGGTGGCGGTGACTTTTGCTCTGAACTTGCGGAGCTTCAAACGAAATTCCGATGATAGAAGGCTTGGCGCCGAGGATCGTCGAACTGCTCGACCATGAACTTTTTGGACGTTTAACTACTACATCACCTCTTCGCCCGCAACCATGTCCCTCAATCGACTACCCCTCCGGATATCGAACACGATAAGTCGGCAATGTGTCCGACCTCTGTCTACAAGTGCTCAGCGATGCGCAGCACAATGTATGGCTATAGCAATTCCCCCAAATGAGGATGGAGACACTCACAATGAACAGCTCTTCTGGAGGTCCTGGGCGCACCGGCAAAAGAGCCTAAGCGTGACTCTCTCCGATCTTTTGCAAGAGATACATTAGCTCGCAACCCGGCCCAAGTCCAACAGGATCAAGAAAAGAGGCAGGCTCTAGTCGTGCGCGAAGATTACGGCAAACAACTCTACCGCAGATGGGAGGCTGGGGACGTTTACGCACCTCATGATTTGACGGGCCGCGAACAAGCAAAGTGGAAGAGGGGCAAGAAGGCACAGAAGACGGACGCTATTGATGCGTTAGGAATCAATCCATTGCTGGAGTACAAGGTCGGCAACCCCACCCCTCCGGTTGTCAGGAGACGACGCTGACCTTGCGCAGAACTTTACGATGATGTCAGAATACATGACCGAAATGGGACGGATAAAACATTCGAGCGTGTCGGGCCTGCGACCGGTCAACCAGAGGAAGATGGCGAAAGCCCTCAGGAGGGCTATTGGCCTTGGGCTCATGCCCAGTGTGCATAGACATCCATTGGCACTGAAGGCTCACAGGTCGAATAGGTTTCACTGAGGAAATAGTGATGTGCTGGTATTTCTTAATATTCGGGCGCAAAATCTTTATGGGTCGAACGGGGTACATGTGGCATTTAAACCATTCTACGTCCATATTTGAAAGGGGCCTCGTGCGATTCCGAGGCTTGTAGGAATCATGTATTATCAGTATGGGAATCAGCGAGGGAGCTTCCCCTTTGTACAGTACATAATCGATATATCCAACATCAAGTAGGGCGCTACTCTTGCTCTCTTCTCAACACCAAAACCATTCATCCTCCCCGTGACTGGAGCCCTGAACTTCACTGACCCTCACCCGCCCTCATATAATTCCCTCAAAAAACTTGAAAAAGAGTGAGTTCTCCCCAGCATCACAATCGCTCCACAGCGAAACCTCCTTATACTGTGAAAACACACCACACAACAGCCAATTAGCGAAACCTATAGCATTGTTATCGGCAGCGGCCCGGCGAGCGACTACACAAATACCAACTCAGCCAAGTGGGTGCTTTCTATGAAGAATATTGAATTTGTCGGAAAATTGGGTTTATGTAGCTGAGGGTAAGGTGAATAGAGTAGGAGGGGATTAGGGGAGTGTGAGGTGCGCCACACTGAGGAACCACGAGTTCTCCTCCCACTGTGGGATTCTTCATTAGCGCGAACCTCTCCCTCAGCCAAATGGTGTCCTCCAGCCTAATCCTCTCTCAATCAGAAACGCCTGCCTCTCCGCCTCACCAATTCCCTCCTCCGGCACCACTAGGAATCTGATAAATGGCCAGAGGTAAAGACTCCCAATACACGCCATGATCAATTTCAAGACGCCAGTAGCCCGCAATATTCTGCCTGCATGAGAGAGAATAGAAAGTTATACAAAGACAAAAGCCAACAAGCACAGTTACTGCGTTGACTGTGCAATTGTTTCCTGTTAGCCGGATATCTGCAGGGTGGGAGAGATTTCCAAAATCTATAAAATAAATGTCAACATGTAGAACACTCTCAACCTCCTCGTCGGACTCCCCCTCACAGCTTCTTCCACTACACCATCTTCGTGGTCACTGCCCTCCTTCCCAAAACTAGAAAGCGTACTTGCAGCAGAATCGAGTGCGCCTCATGGAATCTAAGCGTATCCATAAACGTTAATAAGATCAAGGCGAGCCAGTTACCATGCCATTGACCACAGCAAAGGTTGAGAGCGTTTTTTTGAACTTGCCGTCACCGAAGCCATACATGCGGTGATTGGAACTGGAGAGACGGACAGCGGTTACGGTGAGGATAGAGGAGAGAGAGGTTGTGGTGCTGCTGACGAGGAAGAGGGGGCTTTAGTTGGAAGACGGCTAAGTTGGACATAAAACTGTATGAGTTAGTAGTGGTTACAAGGCATTAGTACTTTTTTTACGAAGCTGTTGACCATGCAATCACTGTTACAACTGCCAGATCGGTAAGCTTAATAGTCGACGCAGCTGGTTACCCAGCCGCAGACTTGATGGTCTGAGCTGTCACAGCAACTGACCATGCCGATTTTGCAGGCTGCGCGTATATACATGTATTGCCAACTGGACAGGTATTTCTGACACTATTATAGTTGTCAGCGCTAAATCTGTTATTGACTGAAATATCCGCTGTGAACGTAGAGTTATCACTGTTAAGCTATCCACCCGTTGCGGGGCCATTCGAGAATCCGTTTGCAAAGTTCGGCAACTGAAGGCCTTTTCGAAAGAATAGGAGCGAATCCTTCTGCAGTGCGTTGTGGAAGGAATGCAGTCCGAGCAGGTCCGTCGAATGCCACACAGTTCACTGCAGGAGTGCAGCGAGAGCGCCGAAAAGGGGGTCGGTTTAAGTACCGCATGATGATTATTACGGAGTGCGTGACCAAAGCTTCTAGCTATCCTCGACAGTCGAATGACAAAAATTCAATGTTTCAAAGAGGGGACTAAAGTGCAAATATTACCAACATTTGCCTCTTTCTAAGGATGAGGAGACTCCGGCATTGCAGAACGAGGGTTCTCGATCTTTGGCTATGCTTTTAAAAAATTAAGATGGTTGATGAGGGAAATGCTGGGGGTAAACTGGGCGTATTTTGTTTTGTTTGGTAAGCGTGAACAGCCTTCCGCCAGAGTAGACGCGGGCTGAGTCCACCGCAAGCTAATTCGAACTTCCCAAAATGTCTTCTGTATTTCAGATACTGCTATTGTTCTAATTCATTTATAGTAAAAATTGTCGGCCTTCTCGATTCGCACTTGGTGCTGGGTATGGTCTTCACAGTTTCTGTTTATCGGATCTTACAAATAGTATCGTTCTTCTTCCTTCCAACCTACCAGAAGCCGTTGCAGAAATACAAGAGAGGACAAGAAACTGCTTACGCTTTAATCACAGAATTTAGCGGCTGTAGTGGGTTCGAACTCCCCACCATTTACTCTCCCTCGGCTCTGGTCATCATACTAGTCCATGACGGTCTTTAGAAGTAGAATTAAGACTTCGCAAGGCCCATCCAGATGACGCTCCAGGAGCTAATTTTCTCGATCCAACCACTCCCATTAATTCAGACATCGGATCTTTCGTCCACAGCCTGGAAGATTGCTTGATCATAAATATTTATCAGCGAGGTTTCATCCACATTCGTTAGTTTTAGGCATACGGTACAGCGCGGAGGATGTTGACAATATCATCAATCTCAATGTCCGATTCATAGCACAATTGACGAGACTGATGATACTTATTCTCTCAAAGAATGCGTGGATGAAGTCGCTGATCCTAAATTTAAGCTCTAGATGCCGCGTTGGTCTTCCGTATCGATCCATGTGTGCCACTCCTAAAGCCTTTGATAATGTGTTTTCGCACATCCTCACGCGGGAATTCGTCCTTTCTAGTACGCTGACTGATTGCCCTTTGATTATACCGGGAACTGCTGAAACCGACGGGAATCAACTTATAAGAAATCGGCTGGTGCTTATCCCTGGAACGCTTGGTGCTTTAAATTATAGTCGAACATGCTTAGAGTTAGTTGACGCTGCGGTAGGGAGGCGACTGTTGGAGATTAGTCCTTTGTCGAGGCAGTCTATCAAGTTGAAAATCTTGGATTGGTTGCCGGAACATGTGAGAAGGGAAATGCTCGGGGCGGCAATAAAGGCCAAGGTAGAAGTTGACATAAGGAACAATAACTCCCAGAAAAGTAATTGTTACCGTATGGCAGTTCTCAAGGAACGTAGCTTACTTCACTATAACCCAATGCAGACCATTCCACAGTTAGTTACATGGTTATATCGGCACTGAAAGTCTCTAGTCAAGTCATCGGAGAAGATAGCAAAGAAAATATGGGATCTTACCCGGCAAGACTCAGCATACGGTTTCACAAGAGGCGTTGAGTATGCATTATAATTGAGCCGGAAACTACAAATTTCACCAGCATACTGCAGCGTAGCAGTTCAAAATAGCATGATCCTTTATACGAACTTGGCAGGCTATAGATCAATAGATGTTGAGAATTGAGAAGTATATTCACGACCAACTAGTAGAAATTCTGAATTAACAAAGGTTTCCAGTTCTCATACCCCCTGGCCCTTCTTGTCTCTTCAGACGTTCAAATAGCTGTACGAATGCTTCCGGCTCTTGTGCTCCACCAACCTGGAACATATCATTGATAGTAAAGTTCGGCACCCCAGAGACGCCCTCTGCATACGCGTCCTGCACCTCCTTATCTACCTCAGGGCCTCCTTTGCCATTCTCGAGCCATTCCTCGACCTCAGCCTTGTCTAACCCCGCCTTGACACCCGCCTCGATTAAAACGTCGCGAGAAGTGATATCTCTCTCGTTCTCGAAGTAAAAATTGAACAGCTGTTCAATCACTTTGGTCTGCTTTTCCGGTGATTTGGTCTTGCCGAGTTGGATCAGTCGATGCGAATCGCGAGTGTTTCCAGTCCTGCCGCCGAACTTGAAGTTGATACCCTCAGCCTTACCAAGCTCCGCGAGGCGCTGGAACATCATGTCTGTTCGCGCTTCTCCGAACTTTGAGTAGTAATACTGCCGCTTGTCGACGCTTTTGGGCGCATCAGGGTTCAAATAGAAGGGAAACCATGTCGTGGAAAATGTGTCATTAGACTCAGGATGCTTCTGCTTGTAGGCTGCAATGCCCTTTTCCAACCTCTTCTTGCCGACGTAGCACCACCTGAAAAATGTTATTTGGTGTTCTCTTCATACAATTGGATGTCGGACTTACGGGCACACAGTATCGGACACAACTTTAATGTCGAAGTTGGTCATTTTGCGTAAAGTTTGTTTGAAAGCCAGTTTTAATAGTGTTTGGGATGATCCAGGCGTTATTTTAAATGCACTTTCTTTGAGATGTCGGAGTCTTTTATCTTTATAGGCTGCTGACAAATACTGACGTTCGTGGCCACCAAGGGACTTCTACACGGGACTAACCTTATCTTCCGAGGCCGAGCTAGAACTTAGAATCAACCTCAGTTTTAACACTTAGTCCGCATCGCCCTGAGCGGCGGTCTGGATAGCGGTTTCGAGAGCCTACTATAACCAGATCGGTGTTCGGTGTTCGTATTGCCCGCCTTTACTGGGCAAATATTCCTTGCCGTTACTTTCAGCCCGGCAGCGCTTGTCAGACATCACTACTGGCTCCGTTACCGTATACCAGCAGACGTCCTGCATACAGAAGTGTCAGTGTGAATTCCGATTAGTCAGCATTTATGATTTGGCGACCCCGTATTTACATTAGTACCATGGCTTCTAACTTAGAAACGCCGCCACCTGGGGCAGCGCATTCAAAACCCTTTTCTAAAAGTCGATGCTTCAGCTCCAAGGATACCATGAGCTCTGGCATATATCATAGCCTGATGTCTTTTATTGCATCTAGTCTCAGTGTTCATCCAGTTGTTCCAGAACCTGGAAGTCGTTCTTCTTATATCTTCGTATTTGTCAATTGCTTCTGGTGCTCGGAAACGGAGCTGAACAATTCCATTGGTGGGTTTTGCAATCCGGCAGGCAGGACGTCCTCTTCCGCAGCTCTCCTCAATTCACCTAGCTGCTATCCAAGTCTTTTCGATATTCTCCTTGATTTCCTCTGTGACGGGGTCTGCCATTTGGGTTACATTAGGTTGTTAGGGGAATTTGGAGAGTTGTAAGCGGATGATTTTCATGATCAGAGTTTGCCTACCCTAGGTTATCTTAGCTTATATTAGATTGTTCATATAGCCACTTACATTGATAGTTAATATACTTTTTTAAATATCGCTATTCCGCTCAAACGATATCCCTCGGCAATCTTACCCACATCTTTTCCTTACGGAAACAGTATTCACTTCACCTTCGCACCCCTCACATATCATAGCTTATCTTTTCGATATTGTTTATTGAGGAGCAGCTCTGATTGGTTTTATTCAAATATAGATTCCACTGTTCACCATAAATTAAATCATCTCCCCGAGAAACCCGACTCGGGAATTTCAATTCGTCTACAGATCGCCATGAAATTTTTTTTTTTTTTTAAAAAAAAAAAAAAAAGGTCACGGAGGTATGTCCACCGCATACCGAGTACCACCGTCCAGGGCCGGACCCTCCTTCAGCAAGTGTTCAGCATACTTGTCAATGCAGTCTTCTCAGCCGAAGTAATTGTCAGCTTATAGACGCTCTTGACCTTAACCCACATCCTCGCATAAGTGCAGTAGTAAGATGCTAAGATAGCAGTCAATTCTCAGTTTTCCTCTTAGAGGAGTGTTCGATTTTCGTTGACTTACTTAGCGGTGGCTTCCAGTCCTCCGGTCCCTTGTCTCCCTTTGCTTGATTGACATTGTCAGTCACAGCAAGCAACTGTGGGTTGGTGAGGTCATTGGCATAAGCTTGACGTTGGGCTGTTGTCCATGCGGAGGCACCGGACTAAAACTCTGTATTAGCGTTTGTATTTCACTGTCAACCACCTCTTTAGCCTCACCTTCCAAGCATTGCTCAACGGTACAACATGGTCGATATCGACATCACTCGCAGCGGTCCAAGTGGCACCATCATATGGGGAGTACCAATTGCCGGACGTTGCTGCGCATGCAGAATCTTGGACAACACTCGTGCCGTCACGTTTGAGAACTACTTCGCGAGTATTACAGGTGCTTAAAGGTGATAAAATTAGTTAACATATCCATGCCACGGAGAAGTTCTACACACCCGCTTTGCGTAATCCAGTGCGGAAACAAATCCCTCGAGTATCCATCCGATGAACCTTGCGCTTTGACCGTCAAGCCAGTGAGCAGAGACTTCGCGGTCGAGGCAGTGGGGATGTTTGGTGCTGTACGGGCGACAAGTTCTGGGGCAGGGAGGGCGAGCACGAGGGTTGTTGTAGTGAGCAAGAGAGCGAGGGCTTGTGTGAGGGATTTCATTTTGGCACGACGCGGGTGGACAGTATGGAGGAGTGAGGAAGGAAAGGACTGGCTGATATAAGCCCGAAAGAGGTATAAGAGAGGTGTCGGTGAAGAGGAAGACAGCGAGAGAGTAGTGAAGCTTAATCTGCAGAAGGATCCTGCCGATGCAACTCAGATAAGCTTCTTGATCATCGCCACTCTTTATATCTCTCATTGACAACCCTCCTTTACCTCAAAATCTACTCATCCGTCCATTTACATTCCATAGCCATATCCCGCGTTGTAAAAATTTCAGGACCAATGATAAGCCCACGCTCCACGTTCACCTCCGCAAAATACCCGTATCAAAGTACCCGTGGACCCCTCAACCCAGTTGATAGGCATAAACATTCTTGAAAAGGAAAGTGCCAAACTCCCGCCAATGTCTCCGCTGTACCTGATCTTCAGTCTGAACTACTAACGCGCGTCCTCGGCATCGCCCAACTTCCCGACTCAGCATCGGGACCGCCCTACTTGCAGGTTTTAGTTGGTGGGTTGTGAGATTAGGGTTTGAGATAGAGATTGGGCTTATCAGGTTTGTTATTGGGGATGGTGATGGGATGGAGAGAGGTAATTGGTGGTTTGGCGGGGTAGGATGAGATGGGGTCTAGGATTTGAAGCGAGGGTGATCGTTGCAGGGATGGGACGGGCGCTACAATTGCTTGTGTGAGGGTAATTGCCATGAGTAAATAGGGGTGAGGGAAAATGGAAGTTTGAACGATTATGTAATAAGGGTGTGAAGCGTGAAAGTTCTCCTGTCTGCAAAATTTCGAGAAAGAAGGTCGAAGAATCTTAAGAAGAGAAGATTTGATCTGATTACAAAAAGATACAAGGACAAGACGAAGGCTGAGTATCTAAAATTATAAGGTAGATATGAAGTTTATAAGTGATGGAGAATATCAAGTTCAGTGCGAGTAAGTATGGCACGTGGCTACTGGTTAAACTACTGCCTTAGCATGAGTGTCCGCACATACAGAAGTAGAATAGCCATTGCATTTTACTCTTCAACCAACATACAACTCTCCTGCTCTGCCTTACCTTCCTTGTTCCATCGACACTTGTACCGGTCATACAGTAAACAAGTAATTATTGTTCAATATAAAGGCTATTTGTCGGGGTTGAAGTCAGAGGTCCACTTGTACGCGTCTTGTATACGGTCTAATATAGTCTACCGTTATCTTGCATCCCTCTCTACACTGCGATGCTAGGGATATTACTAAGCGCTCTTTCTCTTACGAGTTCCAATCTCACCCTGCCTAAATATCCATCTTTAAGCTGATTCCACGGAAATGTCTCCATGTTATGTCTGAAGTTGAGATATGCTCAAGTTGACGTCCTCTGTTGGACTCACATAGAGATTCAAGTGTTGAACGTCACCACGTGGAACACCGAAGCCTTAAGAAAATTTACTTCTTCATATATAGATACGCTTCAGAATCGATACCCAAAAATAAAAATAGGTAAGATATGTCCTATGCTAGATGCGCATCCCCTTCCAAATCCCTATATAGAAAATTCCAACACCTATACTCCGTGATATCAATGGCCTACATAATATTTCTCAACGTCGTCAACATCACCTAACGGTAATATTCTTTCATATCTTTGCCTTTAGTTCCATTCCACTTCCCGACCATCCTTGAGAATCCCAGATAGGTAGTCTTGGGCTTCCGGAAGTTTGTCACAAGAGAAGTCAGGAGTGAGGGCAATTAGTTTTTCCTGAGTATAATTTCCGGAAGCGACAGCAACAACCTTACATCCAGTCTGTTGGGCACATTCAATATCCAACGGCGTATCTCCGATGAGGATGATCTGCGAAGTTCTTATTGGAAGACCATGTCGAGCTTCAATCTTGCTCTTCGCGTCCTGCACAAGCGACGCACGCGATGGGTGCTCGTCTCCGAAAGATGAGATCGAGAGATCGAAGATTTCGGTGGGGAGTCCAGCAGCCGATATCTTCAACAGCGCGTTGGCCTTGGAGTTCCCGGTCAAGAGGCCAACCGAGATGGGATGGCCATGAGAGTCCGTTTCGTTGGTCATCCAGTTGAGGAATTCTTGTACTTGTGGGCAGGGCTTGGAGACAAATCCCCTCTCCAGGGAGTCACGGAGATACTGAGGATGAAGTGCGAAGAATTTTTTAGCCGTCCTTTCGAGTTCTTCTTCTGGGACTTGGTGAAATCGTAGGATACCATACAAAAGCGAAAGGTCCGTTACGCCATGCAAGTTGATTTTGGTATTCTCGTGCGTGATTTTTCTTCCAACAACGTGCGAGATGCAGCCATAATAAGCGTCGATGCTCAAGGCCTCTGCTCGACAGAGAGTGCCGTCGACGTCGAACAAGACGAAGTGTTTTGGCATAGCGGGCGGTGCGTGTGCGAGGATGCGAAGCAGCTCTCGAGTTCCCGTGAAAGAGGTCCGACCGTGAAGGAAGCGATGATTGTCAGCAATATAGCACTGTCCTGGTTTCAACTCTACAACAAAAGCGTTCTGAAAAATGATGTTCTTGAGTTGTGAAATCTTGTCGACGAGAGACGGAGCAATGTGGATGCCGTCGTCGAAGCGGAAGCGGAAGATTCCACTCTTTTCGTCGTAGATTGGCCGGGGTATAAAAGATCCGTCATCGGCGCGGAAACAAGAATACTTGGCGTTGGTGATGAGCTTGTACAAATGAGGATCGCTTAGTTGTAGCTTTTGCACCACAGCGCGGGTATCGACAAAGAGTGATTGACCGCCGGTTTCGGATTTGGTCTTCAGAGTTGTGATAAGAATACGTGGAGGTACGTCCCAACCACTCCGATCCGTGTGGAAAAATAATTCTGATTCACGTCAGTCCCATTGAGCGGCTTTATGCAACAGATATACAAACCTTCAGATGAATATCCTCTTCCTGGAGCTTGCTCCAGCAGGTCAGGAGAACACCGAATGTTGCTAATTCCGTTGCCTATTCCATTACGGGGCTTCACGATGATACCAAGCTCCTGACCGAGAGAAGCAAGTCTTTCCTCGTTGGAATCTTCCACAAATGCAACTCCATGTTCGTAGAAGGACTCGTTGATCGCATCCACATCACAAATGTCCAGGAACTCGGGGACTATGTTGATCTTAGTGACTGTAATAGTAGTGTTGATCGATCCATTACTTACCGTGATAGCCAAGGGCACAATCTTTGACATCCATTTTGTGAAGTGGAAAAGAATATTAAAGAAACTGGTGGATTGCTCTGAAAACACTGCAGATGAAACTGTTGTAAGAAAGTTGAAGGAAATCAACGCCCTTTTTATACTATTTTCCTCACTGTTGACCATTGATGAAGCGTATAAATCAAATAATGCAACCATGGTAGAAGGATTCAGCTCAGCTCCACTCACTATCAACAAAAGAGGGAGAATTAAGCAGAAGGATTGGATCTTCCATGTGAACACCAATTCGAGCAATACCGAGCAAGCTGATATACTCGGTCCCGCGACAATTCACTGCATACTGCCGGCCGTTGTTACGTATGGATAATAGTACTCACTGTACAGAGTCCCAGTAAAATACCTCACCCTCTCATGGGCCAATTTCAATCTCCATGTCTATCGTCTTTCCATGGGGTTCCTCGCAAAGCTGGCCGTGAAGGTAACTAGTTCAATGACGATCATCGGTCTCACCCCCCAGAACTTAGATCAGACCTATCCAAACCAGTATACAAAGAGGGACCAGATATCGATAAAAGTTTTTTTCATGTCTATACCTCTTACCCCAGAACATGGGGTTTAACTAACTGTAAAAACGATCATTTCGACTCTTAGTTCACAAACTGATACTGGTGCTACTCACTCACGCCAACATGCCAGCATCCTTATGTTTACCTATCCTGTCATGTTTGAGAACTACGCTTCAAAAATTGATGAGACTAGGTTCACCCTAGCAAGGGGAGAAACTCAGCTCCTGCACAGTGCCGATAAAAACCGTTGAGATATCCATTTGACGGACAGTCAACGGGGTCCTAGCGTTGACAAATCGGCTACTTTGAGAGTATACAAGAACATGGGCGTAAGCACTAAGTAGAAGATTAAATATGAGATATGTAGTAGCTGCAAGGTTATCGAATAATCCGACCTCAAGAGAGTAACACAGCGCAGTGCTGACCTGAGATCACAATGAATCATAATGACATAATTGAAATAAAGGAAATGTGCATAGACAATTCGGTCTTACCAACAACCAGTACCGCCAGTGCTTCAACGTGTCCATATCCATGTCAATGAAACTATGCAGTACATGCCCAAAGTCCCTAAATACTTCTATCCGGATGCATTTTTGCCTCTCCGGCCGACCCGGAAACGGCTGGTTGCCTGAGTATCTCGACAATCCAACTGTCAACGGCACGGTAGGTAGATAATTAGCCTTCACATGCGAAAATGACGATATTAAACCATGGTTAGCCACAGTTTCGCCCATGTAAATATCCCCGTTTCTTGTGCTGGTTTGAATCCACGTATACTAAGGACGGTATATCATGCTTCTACGCAGTGTTTCATCCTTATGACGCCCTGCGACCAAGCCCGAGGCCGAGTGGCTTATACCGCGGAGATAGCCAAAGTTTATGTAGGAAATATCCAGTGTGGAAGTCCGATGATGTATACGAACTGGGGTCCCACTGGTTCTTGCTAGGAACGGCCCGAGCCCGTGCACTAGAGCCATTTAGCATGTCACGGGCGTGGGGATGGGAATCTAGCATGGGAATCTCGCATGGAAATTACACATGGCATAGAGATCTTACTCGAAAACGCGCGTTTTAGGGATAACCTTAAGTTTGATCGGGTATCACAACGAGTAATTTTTCTCAGTTGAACAAGCGTCTCAGTTAACCTGAAAATGTCCTCACTCAGAACCAGCAAAGAATTTCAACTTAGACACGCGTCGGTTTTTCGTAAAAATTGCACTCAAGCGACAACTCGGTGCTGCATATTAAGCCCCTAGTATGTTAGATTATATTCCATACTCCGGTTCCCTCAACTACAAGCCAAAATGACGTCTTTGTGGTATCTTCAGGCCTCCCACCCAACTGTAACCTTCACAGGAAGGAAATACGCGGGAACTACGCGGAAACTTCCGCGGGAACTTACGCGGGAACTTACCTAGAAATCAACTTAACCTGAATCTGAAAAAGACGTTATGTCGATCTCTATCGGCCGAAAACTATTACAATATACACATAGGGCATTTGATTTGGTATTATTTCACACGGGTAAACTGCAGCGGAACACATTCGCGGTTCCTCCGGACTACTAAGTACGGTAAGCATGGGATTTTGTTGAGGCAAGCATGGGGAATTGGAACATCAACTCCCAGAATTTCGAATCTCGATGTTGTGCCGCGCACGCCGCCATTCGCCCCGTTCACAATCACGCAGGCAGAAAGCCCTCCGTATGAATGGGTGATCTGCAAGTTGTGGATGGCGGTTTTCGTTTCCCATTCAAGAATTGCATGTAACCCCACGTTACATTGCATTACCCCATGGGAATAATGATGAACAAAAAACTCCATGAGGCGAACACACCGTAGATCTCCCGTGATGACCGCCAGACTCTGTACAATGGTGCTAACGCCGGGAGGCACGTGTGGTGGTTGAGAAATTTACGGGATAACTTCGAGTCCCCTCCAACCCTCACTTCCTTTTCTCACAACCTTAGGATTTCTATACTGTACAGAGCTGGAGTGGTTCAGTCTTACAATACGGCTTTTCAAGATCGTGAAAGCGTTAAGTCTCCGCTCCTACGGTCTCTCGATACTGCTATCTTTACAGACCTTGAACCCTCCATTGCTTCAGTACAAGCACGCCAGTTGAAAATAACTTGGAAAAAGCAACCAAACGAAAGTATATCTGAACCTTCGGAAGCGATGCCATCTCCCAACATCATCATCCTAGGCATCGCCGCCCATGTCTCCCTAGCCGGTCTTCTCTATGGGCTAGACACCGGTACGCTTGCCTCCACTGCTCACTTCTCACAGCAGTCTATTATACTAATTCTCCTCCAAGGTTCCATCGGCCCCATAATAGCAATGACCCAGTTTCACAACACCATCCAACCCCTAACCTCAACCCAACAAGGCATATTCACCGCCTCAATCCTAATCTCCGCCTCCATCTCATCCCTCCTAACCGGCTACATAGCGAACTGGCTTTCCCGGCGCTACGCCATCCTATCCGGCGGCGTCCTCTCTCTCATCGGCACCGTGATATCAGCCTCTGCTTTCAGTTTCGCACAACTAATCGTCGCGCGCCTAATCACCGGTGTAGGTATGGGACTAGCAATCTCCACCGTCACGGTCTACCTGGTCGAATTGGCACCAAAGGAAATACGCGGCGTCTCTGCGTGCCTCCTCCAAACCTACGTCGTGATCGGCATTACAGTGGGCTACTTCATATCCCTGGGCACGCACAACATCTCCTCTTCGCTCGCATGGCGCTCACTCTTCATAATCCAAGCTTGCATCTCCCTCTTGCTAACGGTAGGCATGTGCTTCATGCCCTTCTCCCCACGCTGGCTGGTGCAAAAAGGACGAGTAGAAGAAGCTCGACGAGTGTTGCTGAGGTTTAGAAAGGCGGAGGAGGTGGAAGATGAGATCAGCGAGATACAGGGCAGCCTGGAGGGACAGGAAAGCGAGAAGAGTGCCGGGATGATGGAAATGTTCCAGAAGCGGTATTTGGGGAGGAGCCTTTTGGGGATTTTTTTGATGGCGGCGCAGCAATTAACAGGGGTTCGTTATAACTATAATCTCTTTTCCCTCTTCCTCTTCCCTATGGATACCTTACTAACTATATGACCAGATCGATGCAGTACTATACTACGCCCCAATCCTCTTCCAACAAGCGGGCTTCACATCCGAGCGCTCCTCCTTCCTCGCCTCGGGTGTCGGCGGGATCGTCATGCTCGCCGCCACAGTCCCAGCTCAAATCTGGATCGACCGCTGGGGCCGCCGCAAGCCGCTCATTTATGGTGGTTCAGGCATGGTGATCTGTTTCTTCGTCATCGGGTCTCTGTATGCGAAATTTGGGGTGAAACAAGACGGAGGCGTACTGCTGAAGTCTGATTCTGCGCAGTGGGTTGTCGTTGTTTTTATTTATCTTTTTGTGGCGAATTTCTCGTGGAGTTGGGCTGTGGTAAGTCTCAATCATCATTATTCCTCCTCCCATTCCGTTTTCTCCCCATTCCATCCCATCCCATCCTCATCCCATCCCATTCTTCCTCCCTCTGTTTCCCCTTTCACTATCACATGACTCACCCTCCTTTCCAGGTCGGCAAAATCTACGCCTGCGAAATAGTCCCTACACGAATCCGTGCCCAAGTCTGCGCCGTCGAACTCCTTGCAAACTGGCTCGTCAACTTCGCAGTTGCTTTAACAGCTCCGATATTTTTACGCGCCTCCCCAAGTGGTCCCTACTTTCTTTATGGAGCGGCCACTCTGGTGGCTGTGGCAGTGTGTGTGTTTATGCCGGAGACGAAGGGGAAAAGCTTAGAGGAGATTGAACGGGATTTCGAGAAGACGCCTATTCACGATAGGGAGAGGGGGAGTGAGGAGCAGCAACCGGCTGTTACTCAGGTTGAGAAGGCGTAGTGGAGTTTGAAGAACAGGAGCGGATTTAAGGGGGGAGGGTTCTAATGTCAGTTGAAATAAAGTGATACCCAATTGTGAACGGGCTCCGGGACGATGGAGTCAAAAACACTCCTTTACTCGTCGTCTTAACCTAGTGCAGCTGAAGCTTATCCCCCGCTCCGTACAAAAACGGGTAGACTATACTTCTCAGATAACTTACCAACGTCACCCACCAACTTAGTTGGGAAGTCAAAAAGAAGTCCAAAAACGTACAACAGTTGAGATGCTCACGTGGTCACCTACTGCAAGACTAGCCAGCCGGTTAGGAGCCTAAGTACGGCTGATCTGACGGTAAGCCCTGTAACCTCCTCTCCAGAGTCAACATGACCATTAATCGTGCCCGTTAGGGGGATCAGAATCTTGTTTCGGATAATTTTTTGGGAGTTGGCGCTGGACCCATTGTAGAACTGGTAAGTGCTCACCTATAGTTCCAGAATCCAGATCCCGGAAGCCAAACACTGTCCAGGAACACGGAATATGGATTCGCTCTACAAATATCGTGCTATGCATCGCTGCTTTATACAATCATGGCCCATGATTTAGATATGCCCGTTTCCGTTCTCTTATTTCCAGTTCTCTATTCCTTCTTTTACTTTCTGCTTCCTCCGCTGGAATTTCATGAGGGTTCTAATGCTATCTTTTATTTATATATATCGCTGCTATCGCTGCTATCTCTGCTACTATTGCCTCGGCCATGTCAGTCGTGTCTGAAGGCAATATGGAAGATCTCATTAACCTACCACAACAGAAGGAAGTGGGCATTCGTATAGATGTTGGAACTCTCCTCATTCCAGACTTTAGAAAACAATATGTATACATAAAGAAGAAGTGGCGACAGTAAGTTAGGGATGGACTTTAGGTTCTTGAAATATATAAAATAAAGTTGCTAACTTAATAAGATCCTCGAAGATATCCTTCGTGAACCAGAGCTCTCTCCCATTCCAGAAAGTCTACCCCAAATTATAGGAATCAAACTTTTCTTCCAATGGCTGGCACGATCAAGCAAAGGCTCTCTTGAGACGAAGATGAATACCACCTCTTTAATAAATAAGTGGAGTGACCTAACGCGCGTGCTCAAACTCAACAACAATCATCGGTTCTCGGCGCCTGAGAACAAGGAAATGGGAGAGGTATGAAATTTCTTACATATTCTCTTTCTCATCTACTACTTTCTTAATTCATTCATAATAGACTTCCAACCCTCGAAAAAAGGCTTCAACGACAGCTAGATACAAGCCTATTGCCAACTTTGCAGTCACAGAAGACCTTATTACTTTCCTTTTAAAGATCTGACGGATACCGTTACAAACAACCTCGGGTGCGCTTACAGATCATCTTTATTATAGCTTTCTTTATTTTCTCTGTAGTTGTCCAGGAGGAGTTATCGAATCGGACATGTAGGAAGAACTTAATGAGGGCATCTGCTATGAAGACGGAAGTCTAGTTAACTTGAGTATGAGACTTATACTGGTTTTGTCCACTTTCTTCGCTCACAGGATCAAAAAAATGGTGGGGTTAAAGAGAATAAGGCATACGTCTTGCAGACCATTTTTTCCTAATATATATTAACTATAGTCTAGTCCAACCTCTATATTATATGAAAAGCCAACATAAAAATACATTTGTCCAGTCACTCGCTTTATTCTTTTCACACTCTAGCTGACAGAACGATCATGGATGCACAACACTAGCGGATATATAATCTAGGAAGTCACCACCTAGAATCTTTGCTTATAAATTTCGAACCAACCCTGAGACGGCGGGTATTCCAATTTTGCGAGCTACAACCGTGATGAAACTATTTCTCTTCTAAGGTCCTAACTGCATCATGTTTCAACTCTTATCTCTAAGACATGGGGCAGAGAGGAGGGAGTTTTGCTCGACGTATCATCCTGAGATGGGGATGGAACCACGACTTGTGTGGAGTCATCTATTTCTCAGAACCTCTTGAGTAAGACGATGTCCCTCTTTCTCTTCCCGGTGGGGAAGCTCCTGAGGTCGATGTTTTGGAGGCGGAAGAGGTCGAGGAGGCAGATGGGATGCCGGAGCATCATCCGCGTCCTCAATAAAGAGCGAGTGCAGGACCTTTTCACCTACATGCACTGCCAATTTGACGAGCTTTTGGGCGTTCATTTTGGCCAGGCACTATTGGATTCTATTTGTTAGTCCTACACACAAAAAGTATCTTTGGATTGGGCTAGGGATGAGAAACAATGATCCTGTCCGAACTTTTCGTCGGTTCAGACGTGGTCGACCATGACAGACGATTAATGAAACTGAGAACTCTTTATATATGGTGTAAGTCGAGACCGTACAGGGTCGAGGCAGCAATATGCGCGGTTTGGCACTCAGTACATGTATATATACTTCATACTTCATCAGACCTCATGGTAAACAAGACAGTGGACAATACAGCCCTGTGCCCCCAATCTGCTTACATATAGAAAAGGATGCATTCTATGATTCTCTTCGGTGACCACGTGGTGGAGGATAAGATGTAGAGCTTTTGGCTCGCCGAGACGCCGAAGTACTTTTATTCGAATTTTAGTCCTCCGGTGATAGTGAGCTTAGATAAATTCATGTTAAGCACTAAGATATATCCATTTAGGAGACCGGTTGCGTAAATCAGGCGCGTGAGGAGCGGACGGTTGTGTCCAATGCATAAAAGATACCCACTGGGGGGGGGGGGGGATGGACTCCCAGTATTTCGCAATTCGGCGTTTAGCAAACGTTCGTTATCGGATATAGATGGTTTTCAAAAATAGACTCAGTCCCACTCAAAACACTCGCTGCTGTGCCACAGCACTTCCCTCTCATCCTGACACCGCGCGGAGGCCACTGCATCGTGATGGAGGTTGTACTGAGAGCCCTCACAATACCGCCCGTACCAACTATGCCGCAAATCTCCATACATCTCTCCTTCGCTGTCCTGTTTTTCAACTTTCAACTACGGATAATATGAACTTAACTAGGGTTGTTCATGGTATACTTTGTTCATGTGGTGGCACATCTTGAAGTGCCGTCTTGGAATGTCGCCTACACTAGTTACGCTGCAATCGCGCCGCAAACCCACCTCAGTAGTCTTCTTTCATTCCTTGTTCCATGACTATCATCCGCATATATGGGCATCGAGTGATAGTCGGATGCACAAGTTCGACTGTTCCTGCAGTGATAACCTCTTGAAGGTCGCCTAGACCGACTGCGCCGTAACTAGACCGTCGTAGCTCCCTTCAACTTCCTCTTTCGTTGCTGTAGCTCATGGGTGTTGAAACCCGGGCGGTAGTGTATTGGGCGAGAGTAATCATGCTGCAAGCGCAGCTGTGATGAGTACGTACCCGAACTGTGATATTCATCTATCATTCCATTCACTAACCAATGACACAGTCCGTGGTGCATGTCCTCGGTGGAATCGGGCGCGTAGAGGATACCTGGCGACAAGTGATTATCGCGTGGAGGGTCGAGGCTTGTGGGTTGCATGTCAGGACCCAGTGTGTTCAAAAAAATAATCATCTAGAAGGTTGTATGGCTAGATGCCAATATAGCAATATTGAACACCCCAGTAAGGATATTGACGGTTTTCCAGATAACGCAAGTTGAGTGCCACACCTACCGGAAATCAAGATGGACAGAAAATCATTGTAAGTTAAACAAAACATGGTCACTTTGTCTCCTTTGGCTCCTTAGAAGGCTTCGACTTCTTCGCTGCTTTCATGGTGGCGCTTTTTTGGGCCTTCAAGGCAACCTCCTCCTCCTCCTTGACTTTCTTCGCCTCTTCACTTCCAAATGCCTTGCGCCACTCCTCTGCCTTTTCCGGTTTGATACGGCTGAAAAGATACTCCGTCTTCCCGATCTCATGACCAGGCTTGACGGAATCTGCATTCCAGTGGTCTGGAATCGGAAGTGGTTCTATCCGAAGCTGCACATTGATAGACTTCGCTGTCTCCGGCATATACGGTGCCACGATGGATGCAAGAAGATGAATCAGATTGATGGCCAAACCAACAACCGCAGCACATTTGGCAGGCTCTTCCGTAGCAAGAGCATTACCGATCTTATTCGATTGAAGAAAACCATTGCCTTGTTGAGATATTAGAAGCACCGTTGCTAAGCCAGAATGAAGTTTAACAGCGTCGAGTTCCTGAATGTACTGCTGAAGAAGGTCATTGATCTCCTTTTCCAAGCATCAAAAGAAGGTTCATGGTACTCGGTCCAGTTTGGCACAACATTGTTATAGTTTTTGGAGTTGACAAACTTCACCACCCGGTTGACGAAATTGCCAAAATTCTTAAGGAGCCAGTTGTTGCTTGCACTGATGAAGCCGTCCCAAGTGAACTCGCTGTCACCGGTCTCTGGGCGATGTGAGAGCAAATAGTAACGCCATACATCGGAAGGAACGCCAGTTTTCTGAGCCGAATCTCCAAAAACGCCTATACCACGGGATTTGGAGAATTTCCCGCCCTCATAGGTGAGGTAATCGGTTGTAGATAGGTGGTGTAGTTTCGTCGAGGTGTCTTTGGTACCGATTTGGGTACCAGGAAAGATCACGGAGTGATAAACAACATTATCTTTTCCGATGAACTGATGGAGCTGGACATCGTCAGGGCTGCGCCACCATTTCTCCCACCGGTCAGTGTACTTGGCGGTGAGGGACACATATCCAATACAAGCGTTAAACCATGAATATATGACCTTGTTCGGGTAGTCGGGAAGGGGAACGTCTGTTCCTCATTTCATATCCCTGGTAATGCTGCGAGGCTGCAAACCCTCCTTCAGCCAGGCTGAAGTAATGTGCTTCCCATTGCTTGACCAGGCGCCCTTTTCCGAAGACCCCCGAAAAAAAGCATCGATTTCCGGCTGCAGCTTGTCCAGTTCCAAAAAGATATGTTTGGTGTTCTTGGTACTTGGTGTCGCGCCGTCGACTTTGCACCGGGGGTTTTTAAGTTGGAGAGGTTCCAGAAGCATTCCGCAGAGATCGCACTGGTCCCCTCGAGCGTCTGCGTACCCACAAGTTGGACATTCGCCTTCCACGAAGCGGTCCGCTAGAAACGATTGATGTTTCTCACAGTAGAGCTGGGTCGTCATGCGCTCTCTCAAAAAGCCGTTGTCATGGAGCTTCAGGAAGATGGCTTGAGCGATCTCTGTCTGAAGTTGGGTTGTCGTACGGCTGAAGATATCAAAACTGATATTGAACCATTCATATATTGCGGCGTGGATAGCATGATACTTGTCGCAGAGTTCCTGCGGGGTACATTTTTCTTGGAGTGCTTTTGCCTCTGTTGTGGTTCCATACTCGTCCGTTCCTGTTACAAAACAAAATCAGGCGCCATTTAACAATGCTATAGCAGTTGCACCAAATACTCACCACCTACGTAAAGGGTATTGAGACCACGACCTCTGCAATACCTCGCGAAGGCGTCGTCCGACAGTACGGATCCGATGATATTTCCAAGATGGGGGACATTATTTACATAGGGGAGAGCGCTGGTGATAAGTATGTTTCGATCTCCAGGTTCTGGGAGGACAGGAGCACTCTTGGGTACTGGGGTGGTCATGGCTGTGGGGGGAATATTGAAGTATTTGAGACGGTGCAAGATGGTTTTGCACCGCCCTAGAAATCTGTGAACTGTTCGCCGACTCCGTATTCTTGTTTCCAAATCTGAACTCGAAGCCTTGCTTTTTTAATAAAAGGGTTATGTCTCTTGCTACGTTCATTCGGGACATGGAGACATTAATATAACATAGTGCATTCCCTTCCCCCCCCCCCCCCCTTCACTCTCCCCCTTCCCCCCTCCCCCTTCCCCCCCCTCTCTCCCCTTACAACGCTAAGCGCTTTCTTGGAACTTTATTATGCGCTCAGCCACCCTTTCCCCGAATACCATTTTACTATATCTTTGGAAGTTGGGAACGAAAATTCACCGCATGCAGCGCGATGAGATTTTGACCAGTCGGAGAGGAGAACCTGTTTTCTCCTGCCTATGGTAGTATGTATCAATTTTGCTTCGAATTTGCCTATCATGTAGAAGCGACAAGTTGCTACAGAACCTATCAACGAAGTCCGGGTAGGATAGGGACGACCAACTGGATTCCAAGGACATGGTCGATTCCTGATAGCTTGGTACAACCTCTGGGAAGGTGCCGAGGCGGTAACCAGTTCTGTACGTTTGTTTGGTGCCTGAATAGCGGACTATTTACTGCATGGGAACAGTTGTTACTGGTCAGGTACGAGTAACGTTTGTCTACGGGCTCTTGCAGTCTCCTGCCAGTCTTGTATATTAGTGTTTCAAAAATCAGAAGGTAAAACGAGCATAAAGCAGAAGACAATGTACAAGCTTAAGCTATGAAAGCTAGCATGCACTGGCAGCCTTGTAGGCTGATCAACGATATCGCTTTTCACAAAGCTGATTGATTTGACTGTTGAGATTTCCAGGCAGGGCTGTACTTCTAAAATTGGTTACTCGTATTTCCGTATTTTTCGAGTTTGTTCGCATTGCTGTGGGCATGGCGTATGTGGAGATCAGTACAACGAAGCCCAAAGGCTTGACTGAAGCCTCGCCCTTCCGGTGACGGAAGTCTGAACCTTGAATATGAATTCAGGGTAACGATAAAAAAAAAAATAAGGATCTACATGCTCGATAAAACTGTCTTTCACTGGAAAGTTGACTCTCTGTATCAAATAGCGAACCTGTTGACAGTTTTTCTCAACCGTATTCCTACTGTGGGCGGGAGCATTGTCTCTTTGTCTCCTTATCTTCTTGTCTCTTTGTCTCTTTGACTCCTTGATTCCTTGTCTCTTTGTCTATTTGTCTCTTTGTCTCGTTGTCTCTGTCTGTCTCTGTTTCTGTTTCTGTTTCTGTCTCTGTCTCTGTTTCTGTCTCTGTTTCTGTCTCTGTTTCTGTCTCTGTCTCTCTCTCTCTGTGTATCCGGTCAGTAAGGTCAGCCTGGGCTTTATGAGCACGAACGATTGTAGACTCGCTATGGAATCGCAAGCACCCCACCTTCTTCTGATGCCCGCTTCCCCACAGTGTCTGCGTTCCGTCATCCCACATTGTGAGACCCCGCAGCAGTTCGAGCCGGTGACCTATTGTGCGAAAATGTACACAGAATGACTCAATCTTACGACAACCATTCCACTCCTGCTTTCAGTCACCTAGAATAGTGCTTGCAGAAGGCTGAATTGAGGGAGAGTTGCAGGATCGGTCAACAAGAGTAACCAAGTTGTAGGAGGAGCAAACTGGCAGACGGCCTATCAAAACCAACAAACAACAAAAAGACCTCTAGAGAAAGTGGTGCTCGATAAGAAGGGTCCATACACTGGCGATAGTAGTTCGCGGAAGTAACGAGGCGCAAAGCCTGCTGACCCGGTGATTTTGGTACGCCGTACTACCATTGAGCTTTTTTTTTTTTTTGTTTGGTGTAAGCGACTCAACGTCTCAAGCAACACTACCATCTCAACCACTTTCAGTGAGTGGGAAGAGAAGGCAACATTATGCTTTACCGGAATTTTTGGTGAGTCCGTTGAGAACTCAGCCTTACCTATACCTTATCGACATTGAATAGCCGCACTACAATCTTGGCCTCTCACCATCTGAGAGGCTATGCAAAAGGATGGATTCTAACAGAAATATTGAAGCCTCCGGTCGGGACACAGCGTGAAATGGAGGTGAAACTTTACGAAACTTGTGCCGTGGTCTTTGACCGGGCCTCGACTCCATACTACATAGAATGGGTCTCGAGCCAGATGCCGTGTTGGGCGCAAGGTGGGAGGGCGGCGAAGCGTCACGGAATGCCTTGTTTATACATACGTTGGAGGAAAGATGCTAAGTTGTGAACAGGTACAATGTTTGTGCCGTGGATTTAACTTGGTCCAATGAAGTATATAAAGAGGAAAAGGGTAAGGGAGAGCGCTGGTGATGTTCTGACACCAAGTTGCTATTGTGAATATTTGAGTTGAAGCCCAGTGCACCACCGGTCCCTGGCGTCGTTCTCGCGACTACGTCATCCTGATCTTCCAAGGGTCTTCATCACCACTCCCCCCCAACAGCCCCCAAACTGGGAAGGACACCTGGACAGCTTCCCGCCTGCTATTGTTCTTGCGCCTGACCCGCCTCCCTCCCACCCCCAAGAGATTTATCTTGTCTTTCGCTCACTCTCCACCCTCTTTCATCCTTATTTTTACCCAGCTATATCCACACCGCTACTACACAACACTCGCTACCCCAACGTTGTGACCCACTCGCATACCAAGTCCAAGCACAGGGCTCGCGATCGGCAACCGCCTCGAGTTCCTGCGCCCCTCTGCCCAGTCATCAGCAGCCCCCCCGAATACTCATCACGCTGACTGGTCAAATAAGCCAAACCTCTGCACCTCCCAGCCGCATATCCTGCTCAAAACCTTCATCCTCGAAAGACAACATAACGCACTATACTACCCCAGTGCTCACATCCAGAACGTCCCCGTAGTTACCAGCCGTCATCACCCCGCTGCCATCACCCCGCTGCCATCACCCCGCTGCCATCACCCCGCCGCCATCATGTCGACCATCTACAGAGAGCGCGAGCGCGACTGGGAGTCGTCGTCTTCCCGCGGCGGCGGGCGCACTTACACCACAATCAAGCGTTACAAAGTACCCGATACAGCGTTGGAGGAGGATATTTACGCGTCGGAAACCCGCCTTGTCCGTCTGGATCGCGAACCGGAGCGTCGTGAAATCAGAGAGTACGTCCTCGAGCACGATGAACCTTCTCCGCGTGAGGTCCGGGAGGTGCGAGATGTACGCTATGTCGAACGCGAATATGAACGCTCGCCCTCCCCGCCACATCGCCACGTCCACGAGTATCGCGTCGAGCGTCACATCGAACGATCGCCATCGCCCCCCCCCGTGAGAGAAAGAGAGTATATCGTGGATCGTGTTGAACGACGGTCCCCTCCCGTGCGGGAGAGAGAGTATATCGTGGATCGCGTTGAGCGACAATATGACCTCGAACCTCCCCGTGATGCTGGATATGAGCTTGAGCGCTATTCCAAGTCCACAGAGTTCTACCGGCCCGAAGCTCCTCCGGCTCCTCAAATCCAGCCTATTATCATCCGACAAGAGGTCCCCCAACCGATCATCATCCAAGAACCCGCGCGGCAGCAAATCATTGTGAGACGGGAAGAGCCGCAGTATGAAATCGTTGAACGGCGCTCAGAAGAGGACGATCGTTCAAGCATCCGCCGAGAACCGCGTCGGGAACCGCCTAGAGAAGAAGACTACTACTATGAACGTAGAGTCAAAGAGGTGGAGCGGGACGGGCGACGCGACGAAGGATACGCTGAGGAGAGGGAGTATGGCCGCGAGCGTCGTGGCGATCGAGAGTACTACAGCGACGATGACGTTGTTTTCATCCACCACGAAAAAGACACATGGGGCCGAGATGAGAGCCCTCACCACAAGAGACACCTCGCAGAAGGCATTATCGGCGGAGTGGCTGCGGCCGAGCTCATTCGACACCACAGAAAGAAGCAGGGTGAAGAGCCGGGCCATCATGTCAGGCAAGCACTAGGCTATGGTACTTTGGGAGCCATCGGTGCTGAAGCTGTTAGCCGTTTGAGATCCCGTTCCAGATCTAGCTCCCGTGAAAGGCATGGACGGCGCCGCCACAGATCTTCATCACGTGCTAAAAAGATTGGAACCGTTGCAGCCATCGCTGGCATAGGAGCCCTCGCATACGCAGCAGGCCGTAAAAATAACAATAATAATAACACTACGATTGTCGAAGACCGCCGAAGCAGGTCGAGAAGAAGGAGATCTTCTGTTTCCGTGGCCAGCGACAGTAGTAGTGATCGAGGCAGGTCAGAGAGCAAACACACAGACCCTGAACATCGGAAACGTCGTGCTGCACAGGTCGGTCTTGCGACTGCTGCAGTAGCCGGTCTCGTGGAACGTCAACGCAGTAAATCTCGCGAGCGGAAAGGCGAACGAAGCCGCAGCCGTTTGCGAAAAAGTGTACCAGTGGCTGCTGCTGGTGTGCTCGGAGCCGCTGCAACTGGTTTGTATGAGAAGCGCAAAGCGAAGAAGGAAGAAAAGGAACTGTCTAGGTCGAGATCCAGGTCAAGGTCCAGGTCGGTACACTCTGGCACCCGGCGCAGTAGACGAGGAAGTGACTCAGGCCTTGTAGAGTACGGTGGTGATCCCATTTATACCGATAGGGATGCCAGTGACCGGCACCGGCGGTCACGAAGCCGAGACGCTGAAGAAGACCCAGCGGACCAGAGGCGTCATCGTCATCGGCATCGCCGCCGGCACAGCTCCTCTGATTCTTCAGATGGTGGACGGCATCATCGTTCAAGCCGCAGTCGCAGCAAGAGTCGCAGTCGTAAGGTGGCTGAGACTGCTGCTGTTGCTGGTGTAGCTGGCTTGGCTGCCCATGAGGCTGCGAAACGGCGTGACAAGAAGAAAGCTGAAAAGGAACGACAGCGTGAGTTTCGTCCCAATGTATAGCACTGACTACAAGTCTCACGCGCTTCTTGATAGGACACGAAGACTCTGCCTATTCCACTGGAAGTTACAGCCCAACTTCTGCTCCCGGCTCAGACAATCCCCGATACTACCCGGAAACCACCTACTTTCCTCCACCCCCGACCCAACCTCTCGATGCGCAATACAATCAGTATAACCAACCCTATAATCCGGCTGATTATCCTCCTCCGAACGCTGTTCCTCCACCGCCTCACGACCCCTATGGCTACACGCCCCCTCCACAGAACTTAGAACCTGGCAACCCCTACACACCGAACCAAGAGCACGGCAACCCCTACGCGCCGCCTCACCATGAGCCAGGAAACCCTTACGCATCCCAGCCCGAACCAGGCAATCCATACGCCCCGCGCGACATCAACGAACAACCGCCACCCAGCCCCCATCCAAACGACCCAAGGTACCCTCGTCACCCGAATGACAATGTGAGTGCTCCGTCTGCTTCCGAGCACACAACCGGTGGGTCTAGGCATCACACCGCCTGGGACTCGTGAATGTGGCTTTGCTGACTTGTGGATGACTGACAGACCGCGTAAAGGCAAGATCGCAAAGTGCGCCGGCGCCGACACCCCCGCAGCCGGAGAAGGAGAAAACGGTTAAGTTTGATTTGAGTCCAAATGAAGTGGAAGTGTCTCCTCTCCCTTCGCCTCGGTCATTGAGCCCTGATCATGACCGTCGGAGGGATCGGAGGAACGAGAGGAGGGAGGGTGGAGATAGGGATAGAGGAAGGGAACGGAAAAGGGAAAGAGGCCGGAATGACAATGGGAACGGTGGTTCTTCTCGATCACATCGCTATCGCGATGATTCTCCAGACTCGGTAGCCTCGGATGCCACGATAGAACTTCCCCCGCGCTTCGACTCGCTTGGTCGGAGAAAGGAGGATGATCCGCTGGCGGACCGGTTTGAGAAGTTGCTTAATGGGTTGCTTGCCAGATAATATCCTTGGTTTTCAATTTTTCCTTGTAGAAAGGGCGGGGGGGTTATTCCAGGACAATTCTTTTCCTTTTCGCTTTCTTTTTGGTTTGTTCGTTTTATTTTGTTTGGATTTTGAGATTGTATGGTTTGGTTTTTGGATATCTCTTCCCCTTTGATCCCCTATATCCCCTGTCTCAATGTATTCTCAATGAATACAACGTTTTATTATTACGAAGTCACGAGAGTCGCCAATTTCGTTATATCTTTTTTGTAATAAATCATCTGTTTATATATATATATATCCATTGATGACCTTGGAGTCTTTGCCCGAATCCCCCGCCTTATCGTCAGCCCTGCACATCGCCGATGATGAATGAGGCACTTCCTCCCAGCAGAAGCCCTATCCAACCGCTTCCGCCTCTTTCCCCCACCTTAAATGCGCACCCCATCTACCATTTCAATGTCATGTCAAACGAATTTCTTGGAGACGTACTCACGGAATGACATAAGAGCTAAAAGTTCGCAAGCCTCCCTCCCTCCACACTGAACCCCCACCTAACGTACTGTCGCCGTTTCACGTCCTATCTTATCCGTGTTTTCTACCCTACCGAGGCCAATAAGTCCCAGATCCTATTCACTGCACCCGACGTAGAGGGGCGTGGTATGGGAAGAGAAACCCACCACTCTTCGAATATATTCTGGATCTCACTTCTTTTTTGGCTCCATATCGCATTTTTGCCACGTCGAAAAGGACCGAAATCTCTCCGAAACAAGTGTACCAACTACCTGCACCTATGGTCTTTCGAAGTTAGGGGTTCTTGGGGACCTTGTATCTTCAAGATTACTGGAGTTTAGATCCGACATTCACATAACTAGCAAGGTTGTTTCTTGAACTGATTTGAACTGATTCCGCAATCACGAAATTTTTCACGAGGTAGTTATACCACGTGACCTTTACCGGGTGTCAGAAATTCATGACATACCTACGGCAGTGTATTGATTTGCAATCGCATCTTAAGGTATCTCGCCCAAGTTTTAGAAGCAAAAACATAAAATCAAATTGCCTCCCAGAGGTCCTTTACTAAAGCTAAGGCCAAACTCGCATTTTTGATATCAAACATTGCCAAAATGAGAGGCCACAGTTTCGAATAGCGTCAAAACAGTTTACCCAAGTCTTTTTCTAATGCTGGAAATCCCAAAATTACCTATCCCAGGATCCTGATGATACAGTTACAGTTAAGAAATATAATTTATCCTTCTATTGGGATTGGGGTGTGTTTGAAGGAGATGGTTGTGGCGGTTGGTTCTGTTGATTTTGCTGTTGTTGCTGTTGTTGTTGTTGTTGTTGTTGTTGTTGTTGTTGTTGTTGTTGTTGCTGTTGCTGCTGTTGCTGCTGCTGTTGTTGCTGCTGCTGTTGCTGTTGCTGTTGCTGTTGCTGCTGCTGCTGTTGTTGTTGTTGCTGTTGTTGTTTCTGCTGCTGAAGTTGAAGTTGCTGCTGCTGCTGCTGCTGCTGTTGATGATGCTGTTGTACTTGCTGTTGAAGATGCATTTGCTGTTGATGTTGGAGTTGCCTTTGTCTTTGAAGCTGTTGTGCCTGCTGCTGTAGTTGTCGTTGTTGGAACTCCTGCTGAGCATGCTGTTGAACCTGTTGTTGAGCCTGTTGCTGCTGCTCCAGCTGTTGTCGCATTTGCGGCTGCATTTGGTTTTGTTGGTGCTCTTGATTCAGCTGTGAATCGGATGACATTTGCTGTTGTGGCTGATTGGTGTTCTGAGGCGATGAGGCATTGGATGGTGGCATTGACCCCGATTGCTGCATGAGCTGCTGCGTTGAATTTGGACGTTGCGGCCCTGGTGATGCTTTCATTTGCTGCTGCTGCTGCTGCCCGCTTGGGAGTCCTTTCCAACCGGGATAGAGTTCCTGGAGTTTTGTGTACATCTCCTTGAGATTGGTAGGAGCTTGAGGGATTGACATTATGGCTGGGCCATACTGCACCGGCGTGTTAGGCTTGTGAGCTCTATCAACGTTGTTGGCGAGATATGAGAGGTTTGCTTGGAGTCGGCGCATACAACTGTTGAGAGACTTGGTTAGCTACAATATAAGAAAACGGGAGCTACGAAGAAAGCTCCGAGTATCCGTGGAAGGACAGAAAATCCAGAGCAACACTTACTCGACGTATTCCCTGGATTGCGGTTTGGGCTCAGGGTCTGGCTTCCCCTCCTCCTTTTGCGGCGGCGGCTGAACGCCCTTCCCCTGCTCCTGGAGCTGTACCACCTCTTGCAAAAGTGCAGTATTTATTTCCAACAGCAGCGCCACGCGCTCCTTCTCTCTCGGGGAGGTGACTACGGGCGATGCTGGAGAAGGCGGGACAGTCTTTACGGGACTTTGCTGAGGTGCGGGTGTGGACGACTGAGGCACGGTGGAGAGTGGAGCGGCCATTGACTGCTGTTGTTGCTGCTGGAGGGGAGAATTGGAATGAGGGGACTGCATTTGTGGAGTGGCATATGGGGAGATGTGGTTGCCGGTACTCGACGGTGACGCGGGCTTGTGAAACTGTTGGCTCAGGCTCAGCCTGTGAGCAGCTGTTACGGCAGGCGAGGCAATGGGTTGTGAGAAGGGCGCACTGTTGTAGGGGCTGGAGGACTGGAGTTGTTGCGGTGGGACAGCGCCAGGTCCTGCATTGTCATTCGTCAGCACTCAACTTCGTCGCTTAGGAAACAAGAGAAGGATGAAGCGGGGAGAGACTGCCGTGTGATATGAGAAGGGACGACGGGCACGAGTGACTGTTGACAGCGACTCGTGGGTTGACCCGTAAGACAGAGGGAGAGGAGAGCGGGCAGGAGGAAGGAGAGAGAGAGAGGCTGCCACGCAACGTACCCCGTGCATGGTGTAGCTGTTGCTGCTGGTGATGAAGCTGCTGCTGTTGCTGCTGCTGGAACTGCTGATGCTGTGAGAGGTTCCCTGGCTGCATCATGGCGTTATTACTGGTGACAGCCGTGACGCTCCCGCCGCCCACGTTGGACTGAAGCGGGAAGCCACCGGCTTGGCCATTGGGACTGAACGGGAACTGTGATGCTCCCGGCTGCTGAAACCGGGCGCGTGGGTCCGCTGGGTATACCTGCTGCTGCTGCTGCTGTTGGTAGTGCTGTTGAAGTTGCGGGGAATGCGTGGGGTGGACAGAGGTGCCTGGAAGTCCTGTCGAGGACGACAAGGGCCCGGCGAGGGATGACGGCAAGAGATGCTGCTGTGGGCTATTATTGAAGGCTTGGTAATCCATCGGACGCTCGCAGACTCATTGGGTGCGTCGCACAGCTGGGTAACTGGGTTAGATTGCGGTGGGCAGGCAGGTGTTTGAGGTGTCCGATGATCGAGGCAAAGGGCAATTGTGTGATAAGGTTGGGTGTGCGGGTACGGGTCATCACCACCGGAGGATCTGCCACAAGGTCAAAGGCCGCCCCGTTAGACCTGCAGACAACAGACAAACACACTAAACCGCAAAGGGTTCCCGAGCCCCAACCCACATAACAACCCTTACTCCGCCAAAATAGAAACTTTTATTAGAGAAAAGCTTTTAACTTCCCCTTCTGCTTGGTAGCTTTGAACGGTGCTTCACATTTTATATTTGACCAGGTCTGTGCTCGAGCACATTCACCATGTATGCGCAACAGCTATAAAAGGCACGCTATGCACCGAACGGAGAAGACAACCAAATCGGTTAAAGGCACTGCAAAATTGCATCACCATAGATAGACTCGTGCATCAAGCAGGTCCCCTGTCATAAAAAGCATGTGACTATGTCCCATTCAAACCATTACACCCAGTAAGCGATTTGTAGGACGCCGGTCTCACAGGACGAGGTCCATCGAGTCTCATTACCCAGCAGACCATCAGAGTAGGAAACGGTATCGTAATGAGCAGGCCTCTTCATGTAAATGGACGGCTCTCTGGGTGATGCTTAATATAATATAGGCATACATGAAGTTCATTCTGCAAAGACTTCTTCCCTTGTAGGGCTTTCCTTTCGTCGAAGGCCCACAAAATAAGCTTCTTTGGAGTCCTATGAGTTGCGTCAGTGGGGCTCGCATGTGGTGGTTCGGACATCTTACACTTCTCGATGACTCGGGTTTCTCCCTATGCACTTTCTGGAAAAGTTTCCTCAATTTCTTTTCAAACTCTTTATCTTCCGCGCCCTGGTAGAATTTGCATAGAAAGTGACCACCGGTGTGCAGCGTATCGAAGCAGAACGTGAGTGCAGCCATGCAAAGGTCCTACAAGAAGTAAGCATCTGGACCGCTCTTCGAAGATGGAGTACTAGATGACCCTTACCATGCTGCCGGCGTGGTCTCGAAAAGCCATCCCGCTCGTGTTCATCAACCTAAAATACGGGTCACTAAGGCTCCTTTTACCATAACCAGTGGTCTGGTGCCAGGGTTCCCACATGTCACTCAGCACCACATCCACCACTCTCCCCTGTCTTTTATCTCTTTCCTTCAAGGATAATGTGCCCTCTCGAGCCCCTTTGCTGTCTCCTTTTCCGTGAGATTGTCCGAGAGACTCCTGGCCCATACCTTCTAGAAGTGCTCTCCGCTCCAAATCAATATAACCTCGCTGTGCATCTTGAACTTCTTCCTCAGTAACATCTTCGCTATCTTCGTCCGGGTGGGAGAATATGGATTGTTTCCGCGGACGTCCGAGGTTGGGATCTTGTACGTAGGCTCGCACGTCGGCTTGGATTGCTGGTGAGAGGAAATTCCCTTGTATTGTGGACACGCCCTTGGGTGGTTGCGCTGGTATTAGGTCGATGCCGATAACTCGGCCATTGGGAGTGGTGCGACTAACGGCAACCTGACGTTGTTAGAACAGAGACTGGGGGGAAAAGATTGGAATTCTGACCTGCGACCAAGAGCCCGGAGCATAGCCCTATTCTCACAATATCAGTATAAGCCTGATTTTGCGTATCAAGGCGGAAAGTTCTACCAAATCAATCACAGTTTGACCTGGCTTAAACAACTTGTACTTTTGATCCATCTACTCTACTTTAGTACTGGATCAAGTCGCTAATTGTAGGGCATGCATGCCACACCTCTAACAGTTTAAAAGCAGCACGGCTTTTAAAACCTGCTACCTTCGCCGACTTCGCAAAGAAGTCTTTCCCTTGGCGCGACTTCCATCTTGTGGACGAGGATGACGAACCGTCTCGAAGTTGGTTTGTGGGAGCTTGACGACGGATAAGAGTGCGAAGCGGACGGCACGTTGAAGCAATGCAGGAATTACAAGCTGGGCGGGCTTCAAAGCCCAAGAGTAGAGTGTTCGTCAGTTGCTGAAATATACGACGCGACAGCATGATGTGGTTTTGAAATTGGGGTGCATCATCGATAACTTACCAAGACGAATCGGAGCTGTTGTGCATGAGCCACATTCGGGTAGTAGCTCCTCAGGTACCTATTTTCATTATACGGATCACGTGCCCGCCTACAATCGACCCTCAGCTCAATGACATGCTAACCTCATCCTGCTATACCAGATAAAAGGACACTGAAGTACCAACCATGAACGTGAGATTTGGACACACTTATTGTAAAGCTTGATCGCAGCTGTTAACTTCGGCTGTCGGCGCGTGCCTATTATTTCTATTTCTCTACGGAGAACATCTCTTCTATAATTCTAGATTGCTGTACTTGACCGGAGTTGGTTTGCGAATTTATCCTATGGATGACTAAGAACTCGGTCTCACTAGGGATACGACGCATTATGTCGCCTTGCATCGAGACTTGAGGCACAGCTTATTTGGATTCAGGCAACAGCTTTGGCTCCTTGTTTAAACTGCACTCTTGATATCAGAAAGGGGCTGCGCCACAATCTTCTGAATGTATAACAAGGATTAGTAGGTACGCCCTTCCACGTCTAAGCCGCATACCGTAGAGTTTGCGAGATGATGCGCATCTTCACCTTCGAACAACTCAGTCCGCTGGGAATCATGTTTGCTACTTACAGAGTGCACGGAAACTATGCTTCCTTTAAGCCGAGCTGATGTAGAACAACAAAGGAACTGATTCTCTGTCTTACCTTACAGATGCAACCAATCATATCTTGTTTCAGCCCGCATCTCTTCTTCCACGTTTCTTCTATGCAGCTTCGGGGGCTGTGTCAGAGTGTTTCTTTGCCTATGCGTATTGTACCAGACTGGCGGTTCACATACTTCTATACCAATTACTGGATTTCTAAATCTTCTCCTTGCATATCTTGCTACTAGTCCATTCATTGTTCCGCCGGGCCCGATTTGACAATCAGATACCCCCCACCGAAGACCCGTACGAGGACTCAACTGGTTCCTTGGGAAAGCGCGGAAGAAAGCTGACGGCAACCAAGGGGGCTTCGATATATCTGTCCTTATTCACTGCCGGCCGCAATAGAATTGTTGAATGGAAGCCCGTGCTTCTTGAAACGCGGAGTGCGGTTCTTGCTATCTATCTCGGAAGTTCCATCTGTTTCTATTCTATTCCTTATGCCAGATTCAACCTTACTTTTTCGGGTCGCCAGATAATATATTATCCCCATATCATCTAAGCGGCAAAAGAGTCTTTGTAAAACTTCATGTAATATTCTCCATTTCTCCTTGTATTACTCTCACTTTGAGTTACCATTTTGTATAATGGTGTACACTGGGAAGCCGAGTCGTGGTTGTCAAACCTGCAAGACCCGAAGGATCAAAGTAGGTTGCCTTTCAAAAGACTCCTTATCTCGCCGGACAGGGCCAATGTATGCTGGATATGTGGTGGAATCAACCCTTCCAGATCAATTCGCCCTCTTATCCTCCTGCTTCCCCTTCTTGGGATATGGGTTGCTGATTACATAACCTAGTGCGATGAGAAACGGCCAATATGCTCTCAATGCAAGAAGTCAAGCCGCACATGCCCGGGTTATATGGATGAGTTCGACTTGGTATTCCGGAATGAAACTGTTGTTCAGGAACGGAAAGCGAAGAAGACGTGTTTGAGCCCAAAAGGTGGCTCGCAACGGTCTCTGTCTTCGTAAGTGTAGATTCATTTGCATTTAATCCATTGGAAAGAAAACTCCGTCTATGAATACCAACTAGCGTCAGTTATGTGCAATGGTGAAGCCCTTCAGCTAATGAACGATTAGATTATCCGAATCGTCAAGCTTCGAATTCGTTCTCGAACCAAGTCCACCAACCCATAAAGAGACCGCTAGCTCTCGACGCCGCACGAGACGCGATCTGACTACGTTTCAATTAGTTCCATCATCACCTCAAACTTCTTCTCAAGCTTATGTGTGGAAACTAGCCAACTGCCTCCCACCCACGCTTAATACAGTACCGGAGGTAGAAGCAACAGCATTCTTTTTCCGAAACTTTGTCTCCTTACCCCGCAAGGCGGACAGTATGCGAGGGTACTTAGAGTTACTTGTCCCTCTGTATAACCGAGCTTCTTCCTCTTCCTCCTTGCACCTAGCAACCACTGCTGTTGCTCTGGCTGCCTGTGGTCTTTATCCCGGGAGACAACCCTTGCTGCGGGAGGCAGCCAGTACGTATGGGAAGGCGCTCAGAAGAGTCAATGAAGATTTAGCAGATCCGGTCATGTCTAAAGCCGATGAAACGGTGCTTGCTATACTCTTGTTCTCGTTATATGAGGTCAGTCCAATTCCCATCCCACAAGAGCAAGGGTGGCCTGACGAACACTTCGATAATGCGATTTTTGATAGCTGACTCATGTATAGACCGTTAGCTCTCCAAACAAGGACAGTATGATGGCATGGGCGAATCATGTCGACGGTGCTGTTGCACTGACGAAGTCCCGGGGTGACGAACAATTCAAAAATCCCATGTCCTACGCCGTTTTCCGGGCCGTTCGAACAATGATGGTAAGCACTCCTGACAATGTAATAAGCTCTTATTCAACTGCTGTAGATTACGAGCTGCGTGCAGCGTTCCAAACCAGTCGAATCTTTTCCAAGTCGACACGGTTGGATCGGAGACGTAGAACAGCAACACGAAGAAAATGTCGCAAACCGCCTCACACTCATCTGCATAGATTTGCCCGCAATCCGCGTCCGAGCAACCACATTACACAACCACCCTCCAAGGACCGAAGCCCTCATTGACGAAGCCCGCTCTCTTATCGAGTTTGCGCGAATGGTAGACGAGAACCTACTCATATGGTCCCGCACTCTCTCTTCCGATTGGCAATACCAAACAGCCACAATGGTATACAACATCCCAGACGACCTACACGTTTCTCCGGAATGGCCTGGCCCCCAGCATGTATATGAGAGCATGCACATTGCTAGTATTATCAACGACTACCGTGTCTGCCGTATATTTTGCCAAAGCGTCATAATCGCCTGTTCGACATGGTTAAATCCATCAGAAATCAACCCAAAAATCACGGAAGATTACATCAAGTCAACCTACATAATTCAACAAATGGTCGATGACATCGCTGCTTGTGTCCCTTACCATATGAACTCTGATATGCATGTTACCTCTCAGCAACTGGGCCAGGATAGGACGGCTGCAGAGGCACTGGGTGGATATTTCTTGGTCTGGCCGCTGTATGTGGCTGCAAATGCGGAGGGAGTGTCGCAGATGCAGAAAGACTGGTTGCAAGGGAGGTTGTTTTATATTGGAATGACCTTTGGACTCACTTCAGCACAAGTGCTGTTGCTAGCTAGGAGACATGTTTTGACCTGCGGGCCAATGTTTCCTTAGTGAATTAAGCAGGAGGTTGCCAAGGGCTGGAATTCGATATGCCGGTCCGTTTGGGCTACCCATCCCATTCTTTTTTTTTAATAGAGATTGTTGAAATTGGCTGCGCATGATAAAAGGGGATATATGGTCCGGTACAAGAGATTCAAGGAAGATTAGAGATGTAATACCATAGGAGGCAAGGGGGCACATGTACCATGGTGGTTAATCTACGCTCAAACTTTGTGTTATTGATATTTTGGGGCCATGGTAGTGGATGATTTGATTGGTACTTCGGTATTTAAAGCGGTGCCAAAAAGGAACACTTGTACAATCATATATGCAAATTAAGAATAACTCTCATATAATCATTCACGATATTTACCTTTTATTCTAACTATTCAAGTTTAGTTCGACATTCACATCTCCAACAGAAGTTTACCTAACGCCCGCTATCCGATAATAGAAACAAAAATAAGTGGGGTCGAAGCACGCTAAGCCTCGTTTCAAATCCAGCTTCCTAACGGCCGGGTTCCACAAGTTCAGCCCCCATTTGCGGAGAAGGTGCGATTGTCAACGTAGGAGAGTGGGCTGTTTGCGCGTCCTGCCATCTCTCTTGGCCGTTAAGTGTTTCATACACCACACTTTTTACTTTTCACCATATCTTGCTACCTCTTTTCACCTTCATCTCTCCTATATCAGCTCATCACAGACATCTCTACGATATCTCTGTCGCAACACACCTGCCATTCTATTCAAAGTTACGCTACCAAGGCTGTATCCCGCAAATATCAATCCATCATGGGCGCAATCGGAACTCTCTTTCCCCTCGTCGTTCTCTTCCTCATCGTCGGTGCAGTGGCGTATGTTGGATACCAGGTAAGTCACCACATATCCCTCCTCCCTCCCTCCGCAATGATCGTCAGATCATCCAATCCCCTCAGCCTTACAGAAAACCTGCTAATCGTCACTGCCCTCTCCCTTAGATTTACCTCTATACCAATGAACTTGCCGACCGTGGCCTCAACAAAATGGAAAGGAAGAATGTCGTGCTCACCAAGGATGGCATGAAAGTCGGGGTTAAGGAGATCAGGAACGAGGAGTATACCGATAGAACACAGAGGGCGTTTGTGAAGGCGTGGACGCTGGCGGAGGAAGATAAGGCGAATGCGCAAAGGAGACCAGGTAAGCCGTCAAGGTCGGCTACCAAATAAAGGAGATACTTGTTGCGCACAGAGCTGCAAACGACAACATGGTTTTGAAGAGCATCCTGGGAGGAAGAGGGAAATATGGGTGGGACGCCCGGTTTTATGTCGGCGTTTTCGCCCTTCTGATCGTTAGGAGGGAGAGCATGGGCTGATTTCTCCAATATACCCCCGTTGGAGTATCTCCGCGGGATAAGAAATGGTGGGTGGACTCTGAGGGAATAGTTTGGTCCATTCTTGGGAGTTGAGAGTGCGACGGGATCCCGGCCAACATCTAGGTTTGTTTTATGACAAGAAATCACGGTCTTTTTGTATATTCCGTATTGAGTTACTTCGTTCGGTGGTCGGGTTTCTACTTCCAGCTGCTTCGAAACTACTTCCCTGCCCACATACCTTATTACACGCCCATTTTATGGGGAAAAGAGGTAAGGAAAGAAATCACTGAGGAAGACCAACCTTCAGTATGTATATTTCTTCTGATCAGTTTCTTCTTTCTCTGAACTAAACTTAACTTAAAACTCAGTGCCCGTTTTCCACCATGTACCGCACAAGTGCTCTCGTCCCTCCCCCTTATTCAAGTCAGCTGACTACAGTGCGGTAAAGATCTCCCATTAGGCACGAACAATCTTTATCTTGATCAGCCATAGCAACGAGTGAAGAGATGTCCCTTCCTATACTCAATCGAACACGGACCTTCCGAATCAAGCGAGTTATCAAGTGTCGAACATAGGCTTCCTTAGTAGAAAGCCCTGGTTTCGCTGCCCAAGCCGGAGGTCTTATCGTTGATATTATCATTATGGAGAATCCCCGCGTAGCTTCCATCGCATAGCCTAGCTACATGCCCAAAATCACGAGAGAACGCGAAGGGGGAGGTGTCGCTGAATACTTGCTGGGTTGACCAGCAAGCATTAGTTAGTGCTGAAATTTCAGATTCTCAGCTCTTTTTGTTGTTGTTGTTATTGTTGTTATTGTTGTTATTGTTGTTATTGTTGTTATTGTTGTTATTGTTGTTATTGTTGTTATTGTTGTCTGGGAGATGACAGGTTTAAATAGCTGAGAGAAAGATAAAAGACCTTAAGCTACTTTGGAGTAGATGTGCTGTCTGTACTGATTGATATACTTTCCATCGGGAGGCCGGGTCTTCGGGTCCCAAGGACGAGATGCATGCCTTTATGGCCACCGGTTTTTGCACTTTTGATCTCAGGTACTCTAATAGTACTCTTTAGTGGCGATGCATCTACCTCCCCGCTGTGGCAAAATATAACTCACCAGTTCGAAACAGGAGTAATCTGTGTGCTTATACATCGATTTCGCTTCGCTTTCTGAGAACGCTCGGGCGAAGCTAACAGTTTCTCTTTGCCCTAGGGCAAGTATGTTATACTCAGCATGGCTGGCTTCGAAGGAGCGGCAGTGCTCGCAGTAAGGAAGTAAGGATGGTCAGAAGGGTGTAAATCGCGTTCCTAATAAAGAAGCGCGTCTTCACCGGTACGGATCCAGCTATACGGTCTGGCCTTGCTTTTGAACTACAGAATAGGATAGTGATGGCCATTCTCGGTGGAGGACTTTTCAAATGCACCAGAGTGTTTTTGCTAAGCAAATATCTGATGGACCGAGGTATTTCAGTGTTCTTACAGCCAGAGCATTTAGAAGTACTGTGAGGGCTGTGCTCTTCTGTTGGTGTTAGCGCCAAGCCTTGATGTGGTGATGGTGGGGAGTTGTTTTCACTCAGCTTAACAGAGCCTTACGGATCATCACGCAGTACCGTGGCTCATAACAGCTATACTAACAAAAAGGCTGAAAGGCCTGACATACCTTTGCCAGTCCAGCTTACTGTTATCATCAGGCTCATCTGACAATGGCAAAAAATGCACTCTATAACAGAAACCAAATAAGTAGTAGATATGTGGATCCGGCATATAACACCGAGTAATCTGCCTTGTGCAAATATCGAGCCATCCTATATGTTCGCTTCCGGTGATAACCATGCTCTCCAGGTTTCGCTTCTGCAAAGCTATGCCGTTCTACCCGTCGTGGCGTTATGCAGACTGCCTTGGGTTGTTAGGCCGCATCTCTTTGACCGTCCATATTCCTCATGGGTGTGTACTGCGGATGGTGATTATATTGGACCTCTTGAAGATATCTTAGGCCATATTTTTTGATGAATTCATTGTGGAATGACACCCTTGGTTTGATTCAGCATGTTTCTGAGGCATTAGATGGTAATACCATCGCTTTTTTCGTATTGTAATTTACGGAAATATTGAGTTTGAACATATGTTCTTCGAAAATCGATGCGGCAATGACGTTGCACAGCCCCCCTGCTTAAAGCGACGGAGTCATGCTAAGCTTTTCTAGCCTCGTTGGATTGGTTGTTAGCGTTGACCCTGGACTGGAGCTTTCCCCGCATCCGCCTAGCCCATTTCTATATAAATGTAAAGAAACCCCCCCCAAGGCAAACATACATCGTGTCATTCCACACTTTTCATCCTAGTTTACTCTCATATCACTACATACTCCGAAAATTCTTACTTGAACAAGAAGCCAAACGGGCGTCCGCTCCCCCCCTCCTCGAAGACACTACAACAATTAACACTACCCGCACTTCAAATATGAGCGACAACAACGGCAAAGCTCCGCTCTCCAACAGTGCTGCCAGTCGAAGCGCGCCCCTCGTTCAAGTCCAACCCCCCCGTCGTGAGGATCTCCAGCCCTCATACGCAAAGATCATCTCTGCAGACGACCCAGCAAGTGACAACCATGGCTGGTACGGAGGCATGATCAACGGGCTCGGAGCGTGCATGGGCAACTTGGGTGCGATTCCATGCTGCATAGTTTGCCCCAACCCGTATAAGCCTGTCAGCCAGGGCAACGTAGGGCTGATCACCAAGTTCGGACGGTTCGCGCGGGCAGTGGACCCCGGCCTTGTCAAGGTGAATCCGTTGTCCGAGAACTTGATTCAGGTCGATGTTAAGATCCAGATTGTTGGTATGTAACCCCTCAATATCGTTACTTATAAAACCAAAGGTGCTAATGATGTATACAGAGGTTCCCAAACAAGTTTGTATGACCAAAGACAATGTTTCCCTAAACCTCACATCCGTAATCTACTACCGCATCACCTCTCCTCACAAAGCCGCCTTCGGCATCTCCAACATTCGGCAAGCCCTCATCGAGCGCACGCAAACCACGCTCCGCCATGTCATCGGTGCGCGCGTCCTCCAAGACGTCATCGAACGCCGTGAGGAAATCGCCCAGTCCATTCGCGAAATCATTGAGGAGACTGCTGCAGGCTGGGGCGTAGATGTTGAGAGCATGCTCATCAAAGATATTATTTTCAGTCAGGAGTTGCAGGACAGTTTGAGCATGGCGGCGCAGTCTAAGCGGACCGGTGAAGCGAAAGTCATTGCTGCACGCGCGGAGGTCGAGAGTGCCAAGTTGATGAGGCAGGCTGCTGATATTTTGTCCTCTGCGCCTGCTATGCAGATCCGGTACCTGGAGGCTATGCAAGCGATGGCGAAGACCGCGAATTCCAAGGTTATTTTCTTGCCCGCGCAGAACCAGACGGTGCAGGCGGCTATGGCGCAGGCTGATGCGGCGGGTGAGGGACCAAGCAGGTATGGCGCAGGCTCAGGAGGATTCCATGGCGGTGCGGAGCAAGAATACGGGCACGGGAACCAGGGGTTCCAGAGTGCTATCAACTCGCATGTCATTGAGAACATGTGAAGTGCTCCGCACAATGTCTGAATGATGGTATGTGTTTCTCTTAGCATTCTCACTGGCACGAAGTCCGATGAGATGGTCTCAGCCATCGGAAGCCTAGGAGTTTCTTTCTTAAGGTGCTTTCTTTTCTAAATTTTCATGATACCCGGACGGCGTTGTTCCAGTATCATCAGTCCATCTTCATTTGAAAGACGATCGCTCCTCCTATTCTTATAATAATATATATTGTTATTAAAACTAAGAAAAATAAACGTAAAAGGCGAAGGATCCAACTACCAAAGCCTCAAATCTGACCGTTTCCAAGCCCAACAGTATCGTGCCCTACAAGGCTATACTTGTAAGATAATTAGAGACTCACCGGAGATGGACATCACTGTTTTAAAATCTCTATTTCCTTTTTGGACTGTATTATGCAATAAAGCGATGCGCCTCTGTGGCGGCACGGAATCTGTCTTTGGTAGGCTTACTTAAGCTCCCTTATGAAGATATATAGTTTTAAAATTTACCTCTTGTCTTTGTAGCAGTCTTAGATCTACTAGTTACCACGGGGACCGATTGTCATGTTCTACAAGCGTACTTTTGTTCATCTCCTCATAAACGATAAATGAGAAAATAATCTACCCATTGAAAAAAATGAAGCATTTTGGCATAAAAAGTCAAACCGCGCTAGTATTTAAGAGGCCAGACTCCCAAGGGGACCAACTTCTCTACTATTATTCAAATCACCACTCGTTGTCTCATATGGTTACGTAAGCATGCTCACTTCAGCATCGATCTATTGTACGGGTAAGCCCAGGCGCCTCCAAGTACGCAGGAAAGCGATCAGAAGGAATGAACAGTTTCTTTCATTCAACATGACTACCTAGCACTGCCATCATCGCACTGTACTGTAACACCTCCACTACCGCTTCTTGAACGCAAAGATCTATGCTATGCCCTCCCCCCCCCCCCCCCCCCCTTTTTTTAAACCCCCCCCCCCCCCCTTTTTGCGGGGGAAATTTTTGTTTTCCCCCCCCCCCCCCCCCCCCATATATCTTACGAAATATTATCAGGCTAGTATTTGTTTTGACTGAAAGATTCCCAAAGTTCACCTTAACATCCCCAAAAAGTCTACATTTCATTCTAGGGCCCAATCTACCCACCCCGCACCTCGCACCTCCACCTCCCCCTTGGGCATTGTGGGGAAGAGGAGAAATTGGGGGATGGGAAGAGTAAGGGGTGTATTCCCGATTATACATGAGTAAGTCGTAACTGTTTGTTTAACGCTATACTCTCTAAGGCTAGACTTATAAGTCAAGCACTAGAACTTTATTAGTAACTGGTAGCCTTAGGGTAGCTTAGAGTATTATGTACATCTCTGGGGTGAAGATCTGTTATTAGTATGCTTACTCGGGTACCTCTTACACACATTCGTAGCAGATAGGCTAGAATAACTTACCCCTTTTAGGAGCGTGAGCGTAGTTTTCTGTATTGGTTTATCTAAACCTCACTATAGTAGATAATAGGTTAATAAACTCACCTCTCTCGGCATTGTTCATCCTATTCACTGTCGTGTGGCCGCAACGACACCCATCACTAGTACGAACAAGCCCAATCTTTGGAATTTAAAAACGTATACGAATGTAAATGGGAATTAGTGCGAACAAAGTTTATAACTCTGCAATCCCTCTTTGCAGCCATTATCTAAATCCGACCCTCTTTCTCTACAAATGCAAAAGTCGGTCTTAACCAAGAAAAACGCCGTCGCTTGTGTCTGCGCAAGAGAGAGAAAAAAAAGGGGGTAATCACGATGCTAGTTGTTTGATTCTTGAAAGTTCAAAATGCTCCCCAGCGCCCTTGCACCTGTACCAATGCATGATATGTGTTCGTAGGAAAGGAATGAGAAGAAAGCTGGTGGTGATTGTTGGTATACAAGGAGTGTGCAGGTTGGCTTTGTTGCTGTTTTACACCTTGAAACAACGACTGATCGAGACGGTGACTCGGGCCAGAGGGGTCGGTTAGAAAGTTGTATGGGGTCTCTCGCCTCGGCATTGGAGGAATGAGATATCGAAATCCTTAAAGGCTTACAGGAACCCGCTCTTCCTCTTCCCCATAACGAAGTCACGTGTAAGTTCGAAGCTAAGCCAGCTGCTGGCCATGCTGGGTGCCACTTTGAGGAGGTTGGGGACAATGCCTTTGTACAAGCCCCTGACTCCTTCGGTTTTGACAATTACGCGGACAGCATCTGTTATGCCAGCGTATTGGTATCCCATTCCGGACATGGTGTTGATTTGGAATCTCCTCCGGAGAACGTCGCTGATAAATTGTTAGTTGTCAATATACGCAAAAAAGGGTCCCTGAAGACTTACAATGGATATGTGCATGTTTGGGCGACGGCTCCGGAGACTGCGCCTGCAGCCAGTTTCCCTATCGCCGAAGGATCTTTTTGCCCCTCGGGAGTGAATTGTTTCCGCGCGATCTCGTAGACCATGAAGTTGAGCCCAACATAGGGAGCGACACCCGCGACGGTGGGCACAATTCCTCTATACAGCGCCAGGAAGCCTCCCTCATTTTTGTACATGGACACCAGAATCCCCCACATGCCAGGTAGTTTCTCCCCGGTTTTGGCCTTCAGCGCTTCAAAGGACGCAGATTGAATCGATAACCGCGTCCGCACAATGTCGAGTGGATATGTGAAGGTGACGGAGGTGATTCCAGCAAGACCACCACAAAACAGACGTTGGTAGGGACCCAATTGGGCTCCTGGGGTGTCCTCGAAAAACTGGGACAAGTTAGTTGTTGAGTGGCCAGATCTCGCGTCACACCTCGGCGTTCCGAGATTTCTGTCTGCTCGAAGATATTCGAAACCAGCTGCTCACCCTTTTGTAGAAATTGTATGCGCCAAACTGTACGGCGGAATAGGGTACGATCCGTATGCAGTTGGTGCCATTGCCGGCCATGAAGCCTCTCCAGCCTTCTTCCCTCCACATTTTGGCCAAAGCCTTGGGAACGGACATTTTGTATTCATTTCGGCCGACACTCTGCACTTGAAACAGGATTTTCAGACGCTCTAGGGGAGACACAACTGTTCGTGAAACGGCACCGGCGACACCGCCGGCAATGAAGGAGGCAAGAATGGGTTGAGCGACGATTTCTTTGAAACGTTCGAGACGGAGTTCATTAGGAGGAGTAAGCGCTGGAGTCTACGAGATTTTGAATTAGCATGAGATACCAGTTTCTTATACAGATATTGCCTACAGATGTTGCTTCTCCAACTTTGGATTTGACAGTCGCCATAGTTGGCAGCTGGGTGGAAGTTTCCCCCGAACTGCTGGCTGCCGTCATCTTGGATTTGATTGAATCACTGAATGGGACGAATGATGATTGAGAGACAGTAGGCTAGTCTAGAAAGCCTGAGCCTATCGCAAAGGAAGGTAAGTTGTAAACCGGGACTCGCAGGTCATGGATTGTGGTGTTCACTACGGACTGGGTGAGAATGTAACGGGAGGTCTGAGGGCGCAAGGGAATGGCAGGTAACGAATGGTGAGTCAAGCGTGTAGGCCATTCAAAAAAAAAAAAATAAGACGCGGCGGAGTGAATAAGCCTGGTGAAGACGCGCAAAGTAAGAATTGGTGATAAGGTGTCGCGGTTATAAGAGGTGTACTTTGGGAGTTGAAGATGCGGACCCGGCAGAATTTTAGCGCGGCGTCGGATTGATGACCGCTTTCAAAGGCGAAAGGGGAAACCTTTGACCAACGGCGCGCTTGGGATTTATAAATAAAAAAATTTCAGTCCTGTTTCTTACGATATCACAACTGCGACTCGTCCTAAAGGGCATTCTTGCTAATCTAATCTCCGCGACTGTTTCAACTTCTTCGTGAGTTACATTCCAAATGTCCCCGGGGTCCTGCTTTTGAGGACGGTCAGCCTTCTCATTCTGTTTTACAGCCTCATGCTCTCTGTCACCTGCTGCCAATGTAGCACCGTCTCTCTTCAGCTGAGGTGATCGCTATCACAAGGCGGCAATTCTAAACGACTCTCCGTCCTCCTATGGAATACTACTTCTTCTCTCAAGACGACCGTGCTACAGCCCAGCATCTTACTCTACGCAAGGAACGAAAGAACAAATGAGATTCTGGCATTATTCATCAAGGTCCTTGTATTATCGGACACGAGAGACGCCATGACGCGGAACTGGATAGCCATGCGGAATGAATGTCGCATCTAAACATCCAATAACACCACAGTGTACGACCCCCCCAACAGGAGCCATGATCTTTCCTGGAGGCCAGATGATCTTCAGTTGAGCATCCACTCTTCTACATTATAGGTATGGTCGTCTGTCTTCAATGACATACGCGCGGGGCAGGCGGGGTACTTCGACACCTGTATAAAGTTTGGAATATCCGAGGCAGAAACGAGAATAAATCGGAATACGCCCAGTATCTTGAGATACAGTCCGAATGAAGTAGTCCTGCTATCCATGGAAAGGGATAAGGCCCACTATGATTTTCGAATGATCTATTCATCCCCTCCCTCCCGCTGGAAACTGTTGGAAATACCTGAATGCAAGAACCAGTTCCACTATTGTCCTCCGCCTCCCGGACGAAGGTAATAATAATAATTCAATTTAACGTGCTACCTGGTTCGGAATCGGGTCTATGATATACGCAGAATCAATGTTTAGAGCAAAGTGAGCAAAGTAAACCCGACTCTACGGGAATGACCCTCTGAAGTCCAAAAATCTTCGTCTTTTCCTTACCCTAAGCCATCCTAATATAGCTATGGTGAGTTCTCGGACGAAGGTAGTTATAGCGATGTTAAATAAAATCTACTTTTAAGAAGAAAAGCCTACTGAACGCTCCACTGGGTCGGTGCATCTTTTCTCATCATACTCCCAGAGAGCTTCCAGTCAAAACCTTCAATTTTCGTAAAGGCTCCACTACTCGAGACTCGAATTCCTTCAAAGCATCGTTATCAGTACTTTCCAATTGCTCAAATGTCCCATTTAGACAAGCTTCTGCCGCGTCGTGGTACATCGCGCCAGTAAGATACTTCAGTAATGGCAGTCCTCGTTTCTTCAGCTTTTCATGCAACTCGGGTGTCGATGTTGCACTCGTCAAAAGGACAACTGTATCCCAAAGTCCGATTTCTAGTAAATACGAAACTGAGACTGTAATAGTCGAAAGCAGGCCGGAAGCGCTCCCCATGCCGCATTGCTACCACTGAGTAATTCGGATGACGGTACCGGCGTGCATCTGAGCTTGCAGGCGAGCCTTCTGTGAAGGTTTTGAGGGTCGTTGGGCCGTATGCGGTCAAAGTCAATTAGGTAGGGTGAAAGGATGGATTAGTCGCTTTTGTTGCTCTCCAGGAACATGATGTTCATGGAAGAAAAGTTCTTATGAAGCAGCGATGCTCGGTGCAAGTCCAACAGGTTAGTAGCTAGAATGAGAGTCAAAGCGAAACGTTAATCTAACGCTGGCATCTTTCCTGACGTTCGGTTCTTTTGGATGATCTGGCAGAGTGGTTTCGGCGACTGGTGGGAAGAACCTGGCGGATGGTCGTATCCAAGGCCGAAGGCATGATAAGCCGGAAAGTGGAAATATCCCGGGAAAGGTAGTACCCGCGAGAGGCGGCTCTGACTGACGGCTTCGTGCAAGAAGACTGCAATATTTCCTACGCCTTTGATCATCTCTTCTTGGACTGCTCCTTTCCAGCGTAAGTCATAGCGGAACATATGTGAAGCGAGGATAACCCATTTCAACCAAACACCAGGTGAATGTGATCCATGATAGCTAAAAAGTTTCAATAGAAGCTGGAGAGATGAAACAAACGAGACAGGAAAGAGTGAAGGAGATATATAATTTAAGAAAAGTTCTTTCTTATCCGCTTTACCTAGTATCAACGTTCGTCTACAGCATTTAACACATATACGTTATAAATATTAAAATAGACGAGGAAGTTTAGAAAAAGCTCAATGGAACCTCTCTAAGTTCTTCCCCTTTAGCCGTTCCCTATTTCTCCTTGGTATGCTCAGGTACCCGGGTGTTATACTTAGGGGAAATATTATTACTATTGGTTTTGAATTAACCAAATGAACAAATGCAGATGATATTTTGAGTTCTATTGTTTACATAGGCAGGAAACGTGAAGGGTTCGTTTCAAGTTTGTTTGCCAGAGCTTGGATGCCGCTGCCTTGCCCAGTGTGCAGTCCTGGCGCTATGACTAGGCACAGCTATACACCCAAAGCTACATCATAAGAAGATGATTCATAACTTCAGTCTGTTGAAAGGATTTAGCGATGGAGTTCACAGCATCTTCACATTTTTCTTCTTCCTAAAGTTCCGTACTCTGCTATAAAAGTTCAGTTGTTATATCCCTCTCTCTCTTACCTACTATTACCTATAGAACCGTAGAAAGGCATTTAAGAACCTAGAAGCAGATGTATAGGCAGTTTATATCCTCGAAGTATCCTCTACTCCAAGCTATAGGAGAGAGGGTAGTTCTATCAGAAAAAAGCTGCCGCTTTTCTGGCTCATAAAGATAAAGACCTTTTAGTTTTATTCCCAAGTCTCGAATCCAGTCCTTTGTTTCTAGAAACAAGATGCTCTAGGACATTCTAATTGTATCTGGCAAGGAGGTAGGGGCACCAACTGTGGTTGATTGACAGGAAGATACGGCATTGGGAAAAGAAAGAGGTAGGGGCCGCTCTGGTCGAGATGAAACATGCGAAACAGAACACATTGCATTTACGTATTCAGAGTTCTAGTGGAAGAGAAAAATGTTGAACATGTGGATTACAAAAATTCCTTTGGTATCAAACTCTCTAAATCCGGTCCAGACGCCCCCCCCCACGACGTCAACACCAAAACCCCCTTTTTCCATCATCACAACATTCCCCCCACAATCCCAAAACCCCCCCATCTTAAATCCTAAGCCGACTCCTTCTCCTCATCACTGCTAACCCCAAAGCTAAGATACCGTTCAAACGCCTTCTCCTCCAAATCTACACTTCCCCTCCTGCCGCCCGCCATCTTCCTCTCCCTCCTCCTAAAGAAAACTCGCTTCGCCCACTTCCAAGTCTCAACTCCCATAAAGAACAAGAAAGTCGCAACGAAAACAATACCCCACTCCCAACTAATCCCTTTATGTCGGAAGACCACCTTATTAATCACCGGAATATACAAGACCGGGAAAATCGTGATGAACCCAGCCATAATGCTCCAGAACAAAAACCGATTTCGCCACACATCAATCATCCACTGCGTGAAATACTTCTTGCTACCCGGCTGCATGCGGAAAAAGGAGCGGCGCATGTCGACCATCTCCCAAGCGAGGAACAAGGAAAACCAAGTGAGGCAAGCAAAACAAGTCGCGCGGGCGCGGAATACGGTGTCACAAGTGTCGTTGTATGAATCGTTGCAGTTGTCGCCGAGGGAGCCGTTGCCCCAGGGGTAGAGCACGAGACAGAAGGCTGCGAGACTGAGTGCTGCGACCCAGAGGCCGTAGACCGTCATGTCAACCATGACTTCGAGTGTGAAGACGCCGCGTTTGAGACTTTGCGGTGGGCGGCGCATGATATCTGGCGCCGCTCTCTCGAACCCAAGACCCATGTCAGGGAGACCGGAAGTTACCATGATGATCCACATGACTTCAACCGGCGCGAGAGGAAAAACGGAGAGGTTTCTGTGGTCTTTGAAGACGAGACCGATGAGGAGGATACAAGCCTGCGCGATGTTTTGAGCGAGGAGATGAAGGATGAATTTCTGGATGTTGTCGAACATTCTGCGGCCTTCTTCGATGGCATTGAGGATGGAGGCAAAGTTGTCGTCAGTTAGCACGATGTCGGATGCGTCTTTTGCTACATCGGATCCGGTGCCCATACCGATACCCACGTCTGAGCGCTTGAGCGATGGGGAGTCGTTGACACCATCCCCAGTCTGTGTAGAGCATTAGAGGCTGTGAAAATCTCTCTCGTTGAAAGGGCTTACCATCGCAGCGAAACATTTCCTTCTATGTAAGGCCTCGATCATCCTCACTTTCGTATTAGGGGCGCATCGAGCGATGACCAAAGGAAGAAGAGGTAGCGAGTCGATTTCATCGTCAGACAGTTTGTCAAATTCACCAGCTGTCATTACCATGGCGCTCGCGACCGTCTTGCTGACTTGGCCCATGTTGGACGGGAGAATTCCCACTTCTCCAGCAATGGCTCTAGCGGTACCGGGATGGTCGCCTGTGAGCATATGGACTTGAATACCAGCTCTCTGGCATGAGCGCACGGCTTCCGCAGATTCGGGTCGTGGAGGGTCATACAATCCAACGAGGCCTCGGAAAGTAAGATTGGTTTCGATGGCCTTTCGATCAATATCTTCGTTCTTCTTATAAGCTCCCTCGTATGTCTTGCTTGCCAAGGCAAGGACTCTCAAACCAAGGGCTGCAAGAGCTTCCATATTCTCTAGAATGTGTTCTCGCATCTCATCACTCATCTGCGCCGGCTTCTCGTCCTCTTTTAGGAAGATCGAAGTACAGGAGTCGATGATCCGCTCCACAGCACCTTTGGTGAAGACATACTTTTGCGATGTCTTCGTCTCCTCGAATATGACTGACATCTTTTTGACATCTGAGTCGAATGGAAATTCTGCGATTTGCTTCCATTGCGGATTGTCACCAGTGGCCAGACAAAGACGGTTCCAGTTGAAGCGCGATGAGAATACTTGGATAGCGATCTCGGTCGGGTCACCTCGAGCCGTCCACTCCCCCTTGTCATTTTCGTGAACATGGGCAAGGTTGGCGAGAGCAGCAACCTTTAGATATTCTACAAGGTGCGTGTTGTTTTCTAGGAGATCCTCATTCTTCATGCCTTTTTCATTGGGGTTCTCGTCTGCAAAGTCGATATTTCGTGGCGGTGCGGCCTTAAAGCTGATTGAACCGACTTTCGCGTTGAAGGGGTCGTTGGTGTTTCCTACAGAGTAGGTGCCTTTAGCAGGGACCCAGGCTTTCTTCGCAACCATTTTTCCTTGCGTAAGGGTACCAGTTTTGTCAGAGCAGATATCTAGCGTATGTTAGCGGAGTCCAGTCAAAGGAAAACCGGAAAACCAGCCTGTGACAGCCCCCAAAGCCTCCAGAGACTTCAAATTTCGAACAATAACATGCCTCTCCACCATCCGCTTGGTCCCAGCAGCCATGGTGATTGTTAAGACGACGATGAGCGAGGCTGGAATCATACTAAGACCTGTTGCAACCGCGTAGATGATGACTTCCTGATTATCAACAAACTTGTTCGCCGCCAAGACGATGATAGCACAGACAACAGCGATTCCGAATAGGAGGATTGCAAGCCGAGAGAGTTTCTTCTGCAGCGGTGTGCCAACATTGACTCCCAAGAAGTTTCCAATGACATCGGCTGCCGTCAAACTCCAAGCTTTGGCATAGTGATGTGGTTTTGCGGTTCCGTCTGACTTGCGCTTAACTGGGCGACGACGGGTGCCTTTCTTATTCAGCGCTGCGGCAATGGATCCAATCTCTGTATAGCTTCCAGTAGCGAAAACGACCCCGCGAGCACGGCCTTTAGTTACTGTAGAAGAACTGAAAGCGATGTTCAGCCGGTCTCCCGGACCAGTGTCATCGTCGAATACGGCATCGGCATCCTTTTGAACAGGAAGGGATTCTCCAGTCAAAAGTGCTTCGTCAGTCTCGAAGTTCACAGCTTCGATAAGGCTAATATACATATCAGCAAAGGGATTCTCAATCAGACGGGGAGTACACACCGAACATCCGCAGGAATGGTATCTCCAGTCTTCATCTCGACCATATCGCCAGGAACAATTTCCGGAGTAGGAACAGTAACAATCTTTCCATCTCTGACAGCGCTAGCTGTAGGAGAACTGAGGGACCTCAAGGAATCCATTGTCTTTTCAGCATTGAATTCCTGCCAGAATCCGACAGTGATGTTTAAGATGATGACTGCGGCTACTACGCCGCCTTCGACCCACGACTTGATACCAAAACTGACACCCATGGCTAGAATAAGAACCTATAGATATGTTAGTAGGGTGCTCTTGAAGAAGATATCGGGGTGGCATACTAAAGTCATTGCATTGGCAACTTGACGGAGGAGGATCTTTCCCGGTTGAACCCCTTCCTGGTCACCGAAGTCATTTCGACCGAATTCCTGAAGCCTAGACTGGGCTTCCGAATTGGTGAGGCCATCATCAGCATTGCAGTTGGTTTCATCGATGACTTTGGAGACGGGGAGCGCATGAGCCGGACGGGAAAGTGCTTTGTTGGACTGGCCTGAGACATGGCCCTCGAGGGTATCTTGCTTCTTTTTTGGCATAACGAAGGATAAGCAACGGCATTCACACTACTAAGAATTACAGCATAGAGAATATAAGCCAAAAGAAACAGGAACGCGGGGAATCAAGTCCCTTTAAGTCAGTGAACAATGCCATCGGCCAAGGCGTGTGGAGATCGCATGCCTTGGCGGGGAATGCAGTGACATGTTAAGACCGTTGCCAGACGGTGCCAGTTGCTAGGAAATACGTCAGTGGGGGAGAGATGTATCATGAGGAGCATTGTGGCTGAAGAAATAGGTCAGTGATTTTACTATCTAAATGAATCTATAAAACACATCACGCCGTCTAGTTTTCTGAAGGGTAAAGAGGAGTGCAATCAGAAAGGAGAGGTGCATTCTGATGAAAACATGTCATTGACGTTAGAATTGGGTCATGAGAGAGTGATATGTCAATGGTGATGATAGTGGGGTGAGCACCTAAGGGTTCATGATTCTGTGACCATTCTGACGGAGAAGCGAGAGAGATAGAGAGGAGCGGCGACGTGACGCTTAGCCCCGCCCCCAGTTTTCCACTGCCAAGCGGAATCACCAAGCTTTCCGTCCACGGCGTTCCGCTCTACGTTCTGCTGTTTGGTTGGACAGCCCTACGCCAAGCGCTTGGCCGGTAAACTCGGAATTGTTCCCATGCAACACTGTCACGTGGGTCAATCTCGTTGGAAGAGAAAAGCAACACCCCGGTTCTTTGTCCAACTGCCAAGTAATGATAAAAAGTTGAATGTGGGTTATCAAACATTGGCAATTTTACTTTGGGCTATGAGGAAGATGCGAGACCGAGATCGTGATTGTTCTAGATTGTCCGTTTTTAGGGGCCTTATCAATGTCCGTTCTCCTTTATTTACTAATTATGCCGACTCAGTGGGAGTCTGTCGAAAAGGGGCCAAGCAAATAAACAGTAGGTTCGTTATGCAGCTGAAGAAACCAAGCAGGCTCTTATGTTGGCTCGAGGCGTGGGTTTCTCACATGTTAATATGTCGGAATAGGCCAGTGTTGGCCAGGAGAGAGTACATTCGATGGCTTGTAGGACTTTGTAATCATAAATTCGTGGGGTTGGGTCACCCTTAAACGGCGTTCCTCTTCGGCGGTATACTGACAAGTCCTTTTGACTCCTTCGTCCGCCACTGAATAGCCTTGCAGAGACTATACAGAACTCTCAGCGTCGGCATCTGGACCCCCTTAGCCGTTCCCTCGCGCAACGGCTCACCAAGGAGATTTTCGAATTCGAGAAAGTTGCCCTATTACTCTCAGTATAGCTGTCCGATATTCTTCCATTTAAGGACAGAGACCCCTAGGAGATAAATGAGGTAGTGTTACACATACCTTCCGAACATCTGCAAGCATACTCGGCCTCAAATAAATCTCCAACGGATCGCACTCCACCATTTCCTTCACCACCTTCACCCCCAACTCCACCCCAGCTGCCATCCTCGCTGCTTCCACAATTTCCCTCATGGCCGGCTCAACCAACTCCTCCACAGCCCCAGGCGCCAACCGTATCCTCCCCGTATCCAAGCCTGTGACCGCACAGATAGGGTTCAAACAAGCGTTATACACCAGCTTCCTCCAGCGATCATGCAGCACATTCGGACTGTAAACACACTCCGTTTTCCCGCCTGCGCCGTAGATACGGACGAAGTCCTTGGCCTTCTCTTCTAATTTTGCGGCGGGAACGTTGGGGTTGTCGAATGCGCCAACGAGCAGCCTGTCCTTGTCGTCCTGGACAATTACCCCGGGGTCGATTTCGGCACTGCCTATGAGGGATACGCCTGAGAGAACTGGAGTTTGGGAGAAGGATTCTAGAAGTGGTTTTGCGATGTTAAGACCGTTTTGGATAAGGACAACGGTGGTATGGCTGTTTCCAGCGCTGAGGATCCGCTTCAGTACGTCGGCAATAGGCAGTATGTCAGGGATATTTTTGGTTGCGAGAACGACGTAGTCGTATCTTGTTCCATCTGTAATCGCTGGGACCTGCGGGAGCACTTAAAGATGGGGATTCCGTTAGATTGCGTAAAGAAGAAAGACCGGAAGCGGACCAACCGTGGCTAGGCTTCCAATTTTCCAAAATCCCGTGGTCACACGATTGGATATGATACCCATCACGATTGACAACTTCAAAGTTGGAGCGGAGGACAACGGTAACGGTTGCGAGACCCCCAACTTCGAGGTTGAGGGCCGCAATTGCTCCAACCGCACCGCCTCCGATCACAAGGACACTTTTCTTCGAACTGTCAGTCATCACTATGAATATCGAGTGGTTCGGAATGAGGTTGCTCAGGACTACGGTGTCGGGGTGAAGTATTGCTCGGACAGACAAAGTGGGGTGTGGGGTTGAAGCGGGCTCGGATCGCATCGGGTTACCTCGTTGGTCGCTTCCTCACAATGTGAAAATCAGTTTGAAAATCTTGTTTGAGTTTTGACCTGCAGGTCCTCAATCGAGTTTCATTTGGTGCATACTGCATGTAGGAGACAACCCATTATCGTGACCGGCATCTGTGTGTTCTTCAATCCCAACTTCCCACCATGACATAATCGATCGGAAGTGCCGTCCCTTTGTATCCACCAGAGAACACTGCGCCGAGGCCCACCCAGAAGAGAGTAGAAGAGAAAATGCTTAGAACACCAAAGCGGCACCCTTCGTCTTCTTGTCACCGCCCAACTCGAAGTGCTTGCAGCGCTTGAGGGCAAGCTGTGCCTTGGTCTAGGGTCTTGTAAGCGTGTGCCACATACAAATCTCAACGATGGAGATCTTACCTTGCACTGAGTGCATTCTAACCGCAGCACAACCTTCTTGGTAGTCTTGGCCCTCTGTTGACTTGTCAGACCCAATTCACATACTATAATTATTGCTGGCGTACCTTGTGGAACACAGGCTTGGTCTGACCACCATAACCGCTCTGCTTACGGTCATAACGACGCTTTCCCTGGGCGAACAGCGATGCCTTTCCGGCCTTGTACTGGGTGACCTTGTGCTGAGTGTCTACCGGAGTTTAGTATCTGAGGTTCGTCGCGGACCGAGATATGACTAACGCTTCTTGCACTCCTTGCCCTTGCAGTAAGTGCGCCTGGTCTTTGGTACGTTAACCTGCGGAGATTGTTAGTTCCGTGTATCTCATATTGCGTAAACATCTAGTCCCGTTGCGCGGAGTAGATATAAGCAGTATGTTCCGATCGGAATAGTGAAATCCTGAGGAAATCCGTGGCCGCTTGGGCCTGAACGCTCCAGGAATGCAGGTATACTGAAAGTTGGATATCCACGCCGTAGTTGATTGGAAAGCCGGCAAGTTGACTGAGAGTAGATCTCGAGCTGTTCATGTATATCCATTTCCTCATGTCGCCACAGCCGGGCAGCGTGCCACCCGCGATTAATATCCCCCATTGTGTTGCCTTTGGACTATTTTCTTCCGCATAGCATGTTCCCCTCTCACATAGTCCATTCATCGAAATAAACCCATTGCAGCGGCTAGAATGCTGTGTTGTGCGCGATATCCGTAGTCTTTGGGGGGTCGAGATAGAATAGATCGGTTCGAATATATCGTCATCGGCCGGAATGGTGCGTGTCGCGGGGAACCGGGTCTCACGGGAGCAAGATATTTGGATAGAGAGAAGCGACTTACCATCTTGACGGATTTCGCTGTCGTGGATTGGTGGGCGTTAGGGTGTCGTCGGTGGTGATGGTCCTTGAAGTGAGGTTCAATATTTCTCGTTTGTGGGATTCTCGGCTCGGCATCATGTAAGCGCACCAGCCCCGCACTGCCACAGCAGTAATCACGTGACTATGCACTTCATAACCTACACATAAGGCCGGCTTCTCCAAGTCTGCAATTGCAAGATTAGACATGAAGATAATCTGCGTCGCAGCTTTAGAATCAGAAGACAATGCACGTGATATTGAAACGGGTACGCATTAACCATATAATCATAACACAGCTATATACCAACCAAGCTCGGTTAGATTAACTACTGAATGAGGAAAGACAAAGAAAAATGAAGTAATGCTTAATAAATTGGCCTTCCTTCGTCCCAGTTGTTAGGTGGCAGCGCCTTGGCTGCATTACTCGGAGGACTGCTCCCTATGACCGATCCAAGACTGTACCTATCCCGCCTTCCAGTACTAGGCCCAGTTTCGATTTGTCGAATAGGTCCAATCCATTCCCACACTCGTGCAACATCTCCATTATGCGTTTCCCTAATGGCGGCACGCACATTGGTGTTGTTTTCCACCTTCTTCTGCACCTTCTCCCACAGCTTCAGGCGCTTTTTTAGAGTCCATTCTGTGCGAAGGACATCGTCGCGCAGCTGCGTCTCGCTTATTCCCAAGTCATGATATGCACCAGGCTCCTGGAGGTTGAGCGCAGCATGTTGGGCGAGCCGGTCAAACACATCGCTCGCGAGCTGCTTTGACGTGGTTTCCATTTGCCGGTTGGTTTGGAACCTTTGCCATGAGGAGTACATAAGCCCAATAAACGTGATTAGTCCAATAAGCTGTCGAAGATGTCGTTCAAAAGATTGTCGGACGGCTCGTTTGAGGGAACACGAGAGGGAGAGTGCAGCGTAGGATGTGGATGTAAGGGTTTGTCCACCAGTGATTCTGTAGGGGCAGCGACAAATCTGATTAGTATATTGCACGTCAGACAACGTTGCACACCGGATATCTTAAGAGCAATCTGAACTTACCGATCTGTACTTTGTTCAACCTCGTCTCTGGCAACAATCGAACCAATGGCACTCTTCCACAAATCTTCAAATTCATCCTGCGACATGCCTTTGCGTTTCATGGAAGCCACCTCTTGTTTCAATTCTGCCTCACCCATTTCAGGAGATGTGACTGGCTTTCCTTCTTTATCCAGCTCGCCGCACTCATATTCGGCGCGGCGTTTTCTCAAAATATCCACACTCCTGTCTGTTACAGTGCTGATCCGTCGTGCCTTTTCGCTATCAGGCTCACATGAAGGAGGTAGAGGAATGAGACCATTGAGTGATAAGGGATGAGGCTTTAGGACATAATCCTGCTCACAAGTAGTCTCTAAGTTTTTGTAGCAATAGGCATGAGCTGGGCAAGGTTCACAAGCAGGGAGGATTTCGTTTGCCCACTCCGGAATTTGGAGACCTGCGAGTGAAGTCGATTCTTGTCCCATACCACAGTAACCCACGGCCAATTTTTCTTGGCGCCAGACTCCGGCAAACCCTGCAAGTGCCGCTAACGTCATTGTCCAGACTCCCGCCTTCAACGTGCCCTTTGCATTGGACGGCTGCTTGCGCCTGCGAGGAGGAAGAACATCGAGTTGCCCTGTCTTCACCCTCTCGCGGGCCAACGCTAACTGCTCATCCGGAGTGAACTCCTCACCTGGTTCAACAGCCTCGGTATCCATGGGCAGCTGTGTGCTTCGAACATCAAAGGATGATCGAGCCGGCACTACAAAACCGTCGTCATATTGCTCAACGTTGGCCTGGGCCGTCCGCCGCCGATGCACATCGCTCTTTCGTTTCTCTCTCTGGTCAACAAGGCCCGTCGTCCTTCTCCGCCGATCCTTCACCTTCGCAGTCGGGGGAGAGCTGCCACTCTGGAAAGGGTTATCGGCAGAGAATGGACTGTCCTCCTCCTGACGATGACGAAGTTGGAGTTCTGGGCTATTCTCCTTAAAAGCGGGCGTTACACTATGGCGAGTCCGACGAGCAACAGGCCGCTCGTCAACGTCCACATCCGATGATGTTCGAACATGTTTTGCTGGCACGGCGCTTGAAGGAGTCTTACGACGACTGCCGCCCACTGTCCTGGTCGGTTCCTCTTCCGTTCCAGCCCGAGCCCTCCTCGATGTACGCCTTGGGGTAGGTGGTACGAGCGTTTGATCCTCCTCGGCATCATCTGTTGTGCTTTCCTGGCTAGAAGGTACGTCTACAATTCCCCGCGTTGATGGCTTAGTACGAGCGTTGGACTGCAGCATACGCGCCGCTTGTGGTGCAATGTGCTCGTTGAACAGGTCTACCATGACGGCCTTTTTGGCGGACGGTGGATATCGCACATTGTGCTTTAGCAAGATAGATCGTAGCTTAGGAATCGTGAGCTGATTGGGGTCAAAGTCCGACGCGAGATAGAAGTTCTCATCCGCAACATCCGCCATGACACTTTGCGTTCTTGGTCCGATGTGGACCTTTGTTGTGACTAAAAGGCGATAACTTTACAGGGAGAATGACATTAGAGTTATCCTCGTCTGCATTTACCGAGTTTAATGTCGGGGACTTCGCCGGGACAAACTGGTGGAGTTGTGAGACAAAAGATGGGTGAAGAAGATAGTGGGATGTTGTGAGAGACAGGTTGTGATGTCAACAAATTCTGGCGGAAAGGCAACAAAGAGTGCACAGACCACTCTCCTTGGCATCTCTCTTCCTTCAACCTGTGGACCTTCAGAGATAATCAAACCTTTCTTCCGACCATCTCTCACATTTCTGTGACTGGTTACGCAAACCTGCTTCCTTTTTCTCTTCCCTTTGAACATGTACGCGTCT
>ML994020.1:0-61060 GCA_010093945.1 Delitschia confertaspora ATCC 74209 | reverse complement strand
AGGAGTAGGATAAGAGCGGAGGGTAGAATAGAGGGCGAGAGTAAAGGTAGAAGAATATTAAAGGGTAAGAGCTAGGTAAGAGGGACGGCGTAAGTAGAAATTAAATAAAAGTTTTAGCCTTTAAGCAAGCTGGAAAATAAGTGGAAAGGTAAATAAAAACTTAAAATGGTCTAGTATATAGTTTGAGCTAGCTAATACCATACTTCGTATAGATAAAGTAGGCTAAGAAGATGAATGCGATGACAGTAATGGACTCAACGGCGAGGGTAAACGTAGGTTTCGGAAGCAGACCGTCCTCTCATGTATCTTAAGTAATTGGTTTGTTCTCCGGGTCTCTTTTCAATACTTAGAAACGCCCCCTGCACGACATATTCGACGTGAACACCAATGATATTCATTCCTGCATATTCACGTATGCTATATGATATCAAAAATGCATCTTTTCAAATACCGCATCGACGGCATATCTCCAAGCGCCCCACGTCCCATTACTTCATGCCTTGTCCGGTCCAAATATGCGGTATGTACCAAGCATTCAACTTCGATACACGCCAACGGCGCAATCTTGCAGTGATATATGTCTGAAAATGCTTTCACAGTCGTGCAAATGGTAGTCGATCAGAGAGTGATGTCCTCAGCGCGATAGTGGTCTGCAACGATCCGGTACAGATACGACGGTGCATGTCCGCCACTGAATCCTCGGTTAGACTCGAAAAATAGAGGGCCTCACGGGGGTAACTTACAGATTGGTGATATACAAGTCCACTAGATCGGCCGGAACATAGTCATACAACGGGTTGTCAACATCCACCTTATCCACGAAATCGCCATCCTCATAAGGAACAATGTTCCCCGCGTCCCCATACTCGATTAACTCATCGACATCGAATGGATACACAGGGCTCAGCTTGTAGACACCACTGACAACGACAACCGGAGTTTGGTGCACTTTGGCTGCCTTGGCAATCATGTGCGCGCCGGCAGCAGCTACGAGACCTCCGTTGGCGAGAACGGTGTGCGTTGCAAGGATGACTTTATTGACACGTGACATAATCGCAAAGACGTGCGAATCTGGGATCAGGACCACCGTGATTCCGGCTGCAGTGAGCGGTTTCCACTGGTCTTCAGCATCGTCGTTCTCATCGTAGCGCTTCTTGCCCGTCAGTACCGTCGCATGCGTGGCTGTGTGGTCGTTCGGGTAAGCTTCAGCATGTACGACAGTAAACTTGCGTTTCCTAGCAGCAGCCAAAAGGAATTTCTGGACGGTCGTGGAGGCGGTGTGCGTGAGAATAATCTCGTTGGAGTGGATGTGGTCGAGGGCATTGGCCGCTATCAGGTCATCTGACTGCTCTAATTCGTCTTGTAGTTCACGGATGCCGTCCAGGACTTCGGCCTTCAGGTCCACCTTGCTGGTGCTGAGATCGGCCAAGCGGTCAAGATTCAGGGCCGTGATTGACGAGTCTTTACCGGCAGGCGACTGAAATCCCGTGGGCGTACTTGCAGTGGACGGCGTGTCTGGATGTGAGAAAAGCCCGAACAATGAGCCGATCATTGGGGTGGATTGGGCGTAGGAGGTGTGCGAGGTCTGAAGGGAGGGACGTTTAGCCGGCTCTGCAGATTCGGAGATATCAGATTGGTGTAGATTCGTATCCAAGGGCTCCGTGACGGCGTTCTTGAGGGGGCTGAAGGTCGATATGCTCGAGGATAGTTGGGGACGGTGGAGGGAGTCGTGCTGGGCATGGAAACTGTGGCTCATTTCGCTGTTCGCGTTGGTATCTGTATCGGCGTTGTCCTCTGTCACCTCTCTAACCAAGCCGAGAACACGGCGCACAATGTTTCCAACGACCACTTCGCGAGGTTGAGCAGCCGTCAACCGCTTTCCGACTTCTCGAATCCGACGGAGGAGCTTTCCGGCATCTCTTCCTCTGACTTCACCCACCACTCGTAGTAGTAAGGCAGCGGTAGCTATAGCACATGGCCGAGAACTGCGGATCTGGCGACGCTTGAGCAGACTGAAAACTATTAGTATGGATGATGAAGAGTGGACATGTTGTTGTCGCACGAGATGAGGTGTTCAATTGAAGGCTCCACAGGAGTGGACTTCAACGACTTGATGAAAGACTGTAGCCCAGGCGTTGCTGCCACTGCGCCTTGAGGCATTTTGTCCTAGCGGGACCTCCTTATGCGGCTATATACTTATGACAATCGCAGTGGGGATGTCGCTTTCTGGCTTGTGAAATTCTGGCAGACGCGGGAGCCGTATGGTGGGGTTACTGTATAACTTCGACCGGGGGAGGCGAGCAATTGAGGGAGATATCTGAGGCTGGGAATTTCTGCTGACTGAGTACAAAGAGTATCAGGGAAAGGATATGGTCTACTCGAAAAGAGTATGCGAATTCTTTGAGGGCGCACAAAGTGGTGTTCAATACAATAACAGAGTTGTGAGTCGAAGTTCTACCGGGACTTTTGCAGTTCCGAAAAGTGGCCCGAGCTCAGGGATTCGGGGCAGTCCTATGGTCGTCATCGCAAGCAGCAGTAACAACCCTGTCACCTGAACATCGCTCCTTCCCCAATCACCACCTGAAGGAAAGAGCAAGAGCAACTCGAGTTACTGCCCTTTTTGCTGTATCACCGACTGTTGAGGCTCTGCTGTGTCTCCATTCACCCCTCGGCCTCCTCAGATTTGACGGCCAGCTATTCACATCGCTTTGCTCCGGGCTCTTTCGTTCTCTTACAATCAATCATCTCCACCCTGAAACTACAACAAACGGGCCGCGGCATACACTGTCACACTTCACCAGGATTTCCATATAACCAGATCACCTAGCAAATTTGTTTTCTCCCCTCGTTTCATGGCCTGACTAGAAGCACTTAAATGAACTCCCTGAACATCCTTCAAAACATCGGAACACCTCCACCGAGTCCGCAGCGATCCCGCGCCTCATCGGAGAGCAACGTCCTCAACCCGCAACCTCGTCCCGGCACAAATCTTGGAGACACCAACGATGCGGGTGACAACGGCATAACATTCTCAGAGAAAGAGGGCAAAATGGGCGCTGCAGGAGACAATGGCTACTCCGCTACGGATACCCCCGCGTCCGATGAAAAGACGCCGCTTCTCCAGGCAACGGAGCCCTTCTCCGAAGCAACAGTCTCCAAGGCTTGGCTCATCCCGAAGCGTATCTCCGGAGCTTTCCTAGGCGTCATAGCAATAATCTTCTCACCGGTGGTGGCTACTGGCCAGTATGTCATTGCCTGCTTCACCAACGACAACGGCCAATACTCCGTCTTCGCTCCCATATACAATATGTCTCGTCCTTTCAAGCGGAAGAAGAAAACGACTCCACAAGCCTATACGGCATTAGAAGCTTCAGGCGGGAGTGAGAAGGGTAAAAAGAAGGGGGGTAAGAAGCTCATCGTCTCCCAAACTCAAAGCAGAAGGACAACAAGACGCTTCCCTTCGACAGAGTCAATTGCGTCTACTTCCACAGCCATCTCAACCGACTCGGAAATGGACAGTGAGAGACCGGCTACTAGGGACGATGGCCCAGATACGCCGTCGCGACACACGAGATCTAGGTCAATGGTTTCGTCCTCTGGAGAGGAGATTGCTCCGGCAAAGCGTTCTATCCGTATCAAACTGCACAACGAGGAGGCTTTACGGCAGCGGAAAGTGAAGAAGCAGCCATCCCGTAGTGGAAAGGCCTCGGATCAGGTCCCCGTTGAAGCCGCGGCCGCTTTGAAGTCCCCAACGAGTCCCGCATCGTCGTCCACGAAACTAACCAAGTTTCCGAGGGCTCCGCAACCTCCACGACCCCTGGTACCTCGACGCCAACCTTCTTATCTGGCGCCGACAGCAGCATCGGCGGTTGGCCCGCATCAAAAGACGCTGATAATAGACCTTGATGAAACCTTGATCCACAGCATGGTCCGAGGCGGTAGGTTCACCACCGGCCACATGGTCGAAGTGAAGCTCCAGCAACCGATGGGCGTAGGAGGAGCCATGATCGGACCTCAAGTCCCCATCCTCTACTACGTGCACAAACGGCCCTACTGCGACGAATTCCTGAAAAAGGTCTGTCATATCCTATCAGTCCTTTATTTCTATAGGCAGCGGAGGGCTAACCAAGGGAACAATAGGTTTGCAAGTGGTACAACCTCATCGTCTTCACGGCCTCGGTGCAAGAATACGCCGACCCCGTCATCGATTGGCTCGAGGTCGAGCGCAAGTACTTTGTCGGCCGGTACTATCGCCAGCACTGCACATACCGCAACGGGGCGTATATTAAGGATCTCGCGCAGGTGGAGCCAGATTTGAGTAAGGTGATGATTATTGATAATAGTCCGATGAGCTATATCTTTCATGAAGGTGCGTTTTGTTGAAGAGCTTTTGAATTGGAGGGATTTTGATATAGGGTGGGGATATGGGTATGGGTTTTGCTAATAGGGGTTACAGATAATGCCATTCCGATTGAGGGCTGGATTAGCGATCCTACGGATAACGATTTGCTGCATCTTATTCCAATGTTGGAGGGGCTGCAGTATGTTACGGATGTTAGGGCGCTGTTGGCGCTGAGATTGGGGGAACCACAGTCTGCGTGATGAGGAGGGGGGGCTATGGGTTAAAAGTGTTTTAAGTGGACAAACCTACTTTGATGCTGAGTGTATTTATCATAGAGCGCCGGTTGTTGACCCCTAGCTGGGCATGGAGATGAGATGATTGGAAGGAGATACCCAAGATGTTTGTTTTGTGATGGATGGTGTTTTGTGAGCCTTCCCTGTGAGCTTTTTCTGTGAGCTTTTTCTGTGAGCTCTTTCTGTGAGCTCTTTCTGTGAGTTCTTTCTGTGACCCGTTTATTAGCTCCTGTGAATGGTATCGTATACGGGAAACGAGTAGCTGATATGTGGGCAAAAGGTTCCCATCTTCCCGGCACCTTAGGGTATTATAGGTCAACAGAATTGCTGATAAGCAAGCAGGGGAGCTTCCGTTTCTGCTTGCTTGCTGAATAAGGCGAGTTTGCTTGCTTTGGGGGGAAATGGCGTTGCTTTCTTTGCTGCGTGCTTGCTTTCTTATTTATGGCTTGTCTCATTTCACTAAAATAGGGCGTTTAGTTAATCTATGCAAGAGGCCTAGCTATAAATTAGGACCTTTCTATTTCCTCTTTAAAGGGTTATAGTTATACTCTTCAGCGGAGTCTTATCTCTACTAATTAGTTCTACTATTAATTAAACCTAGATTTACTAATTTCGTTGTATTTCTCCTGGGTATCTATTCCCTCTTCCCTCTTTCCTTGCTCTGTCCTCTTTCCTTGCTCTGCCCTCTTTCCTTGCTTTGTTCTCTTTCCTTGCTCTGTTCTCTTTCCTTTCTCTACTCTCTCTTCTTTGCTTAGGTTATTTAATTTATAAGCTTAATCTAGCATTGACTCCCCTTTCCTTTACCCTATAAAACACATTTTCTAGCAAGATTAGAAGACAGGAGGAAAAAGGTGGGTAGCTTAAGAGATATAGATCAATCAAAGGTGTAAGTAGAATAAGAGGTAACCAGATTAAGCGGTGTGAATAGACCCAAGGGGGCTAAGACGGTGAATCTTGAAAATACGAGGGTTTTGAGTAAGTAGTGTTTTACCTAGGTAGTAGGTTTAAGCCTGGAAGGAGAAAAGTACACATTGTTAAAAACTATAATTCAGTTTAACGTGCTATCTGGTTCCCGAATCGAATCCGTGGACCCGCGATACCAATGCTGAGAGCAAAGTAAACTCGACTGTAGAGGAATGTTCCCCTAACGTCCAAGCCCTTTGCTTCTTCCTCCCCTTATACTATTCAACCTAGTTATGGTGAATTTCTACCAGCGACTTATACCACTAGTAAAAGTACGGATTATATAAGAGGAGTAAGGGTAATTAAGTCCCTTAAAAAGATCCATGGTATCTGGATTTGCAAGGAAAAGGTATCATATATACAAGCGCGAGAGATGGTACTAGCTGCGCCAAAGTCCAGAACAATCCAAATAGCAAGGGCGGATAGGAAAGGCAGAGCTGTAGCTCGGGGTATATAGATGTGAAAGCAGCTCCATACAAAGCACCAAGGTCAAGAACTATTAAGCGTAGGATAAAAATCTTAATAGTACAAAATAACCCGCTAAAGATTATAAAGCTACCTAGGTAGAGATACCGGGAGCTCGAAGAAGATGACTAAGAGTAAGTAGCTATCAATCTTCGTGAACCAGTAGTGATTATAAAGCTAGAGAAAGCAGAATAGAAGTAAAAACAACACAGCGAACACAGCAGCGCGTCAACATGGTCGACACCCACTCTTTAAGATACGGATGCTAGAGGGTCGGAACTTCCCAAGTACAGCAGAACCTTAGTTGTGAGTTTAAGTATATCAAGGGGCGTTCCATACCGTACCAAAGATTATTCAATATAGACTTTAAAGAGATCAAAGAACTCCCTACGAAATGCAAAGGAGCGAAGCCGAATGTAAGTAGATAAAGGGGTCGAACAATAGTTGGTAAGATACCGAAATATGGTAAGAGGTTATTATGATGTAGCAGTCTCCCCTTTCTCTATAGCTCCTATTGTAAACAAGGGAGATTCCTAGTGAGGCGAGGGAGGCAGGTAGTAGGTGTTACGACTATAGGGGAGGCCGAGCGTTAGCATGTTCTTCAGGGCATCTCGCACTAACCAGCGTCTTAACTTAAGTCTTCAGATCTGAAGAGCCTAAAAAAAATCATAATACATTCAATACTAAGATTCTACTTCTTGTGACAAGATTAGGAAAGTCAGGATATTTGCCATGGCAAGGAGATGCGGAGTAAACGGGTAGGACGGTCGAACGGTGGGTGGCGTTGATGTGGAAAATAAGTAATATAGGAGAAATAAGGTCATACATGTTAGCATGAGCCTAATCGGCTGTTATACTTCAACCATGAGGTAAGGGTGGCTAAAAGGAGAATAGAAACCTGCTATTCGAAAGTTCAGGAAGTGGGCCAGGATGGGGATTCGAGCAGTGAGAAGAAGTTACCCAGCCGCACTTAAAGGGTGTGAGGCTATGAGGGTGTTGAGCAGTGAGGGACATGCTACCATAGTCTCGACGGTTAAACATACCGATAAGGCAGATAATGAAAGGGTCTGGAATCATATAGGTCGGCCCTATCCATGATCTATGTAAGCGAATAATAGAAGGTTCAGTTGGGATTGCCCCGCATTCCACTGCTTGCGATACCTTGTGGTTCAATGTGAAGAGCTTCTGGGATTTGTTTTCAAGGTTGCAATTGTCTTCTAAGCGTAGATTAAAATGAATTTCCAGGTAATAATGGAGGAAGTTGTCGCTGAGCGAAATTGAGTATTGTGATCTGAGTCATGGATGGATATTCAGTACTGTTAGTTTTCGCTAGCAGTGTGAATTCATCGTCTATGACAGACCAGCATTAGCAATGCCCTTGTAGTGCCAGCAATCGGGATAACAAATCGTAAAGCATGATATGGTGGAAAGATACCATGACCACCTACATGTATGTATATAAGCTTCGATTAACGCCTCATTTCCATATCCGAATTTGAAGTGTATAAAGATTCCAGCTCGGGAATACTCAACAGCAAACATGTCCTCCTTCTTAGCCCTCGAAGGCCTCCACGTCTTCATAACCGGAGCCGCAGGCGGAATCGGCTCAGCCATATTGCAGGAATTCCTAGGTATAATCATTCCAAACCCGACAGAAGAGAACACACCTCACCCTATCACGAATGCTAACTCCTTCCCAGATCAGGGCTGCATCGTTACAGCTCACGACATCCTCCCCATTTCCCCAACCCTCTTCTCCTCTTCCGCCAAGCCCATAGGAAACCGCCTCCTCACCCTGAACGGCAACATCGCCTCAGAGGGTTCCATCTCCAGTTCCATCCGCACCGCTGTATCGCACTTCAACCGGCCCATCAACATCCTGTGCGCCAACGCTGGCATCACCGATGAATCCAACTCCTACCCCATCTGGGAGATGCCGGCGGAGCTCTGGGATAAGACGTATGATGTGAATGTGCGGGGGACGTTTCTGACGATTAAGCATTTTTTGAAGAGCGTGGAGGAGTGGCAGAAGAGGGACCTTGGGCGGGAGGTCCAGAATGTAGCGGTTGTGGTTACGGGGAGTGAGTGTGGGGTGTTTGGGCAGGCGGGGCATGGGGAGTACGCGAGTGGGAAAGTAAGTTGCTTTATTCGTTCCTTGGGACTCCGGAAGCTGGATGGTTTCACCTGTGGCTCCTAGAGACGGAATATGGCGGAGAAGCGAGCTGATAACTTCTTTAGGCTGCTCTGCAATATGGCTTGGTGAAAAGCGTTAAGAACGAGATTGTGCGATTGAACTCTAAAGCTAGAATCAACGCGGTTGCTCCTGGATGGGTCGATACGCCTCTCATTGAGGGGCGGCTGGACGATCCGAAAGAAATGTATAGAGAAGCTCAGGCAACGTAGGGACGATCTTCCGATTGCACGATGGGGGCTGACATTGGTAGCGTACCCCTCCGTAAGATTGCAAAACCCACCGATGTAGCTCGGGCAGCAGCATTTCTTGCGTCTCACAGAGCAGCAGGTCATATATCCGGCCAATGCATTTCCGTAGACGGTGGCATGGAAGGCCGGATAGTATGGTCTGAAGACGAGATTCGGCGGGAAAGTGGAGCTATTCCGCAGTTGAAAGAAGCGGCAGCTACTGCAGTAACGAATGTCTCCCAGAGCCTCGCTCCCCCACCATACAAACCAAAGCCATCAATCAAAGTTGCTGTGTCGGTAGATTTTGATGCCGTTTCAGGGTGGCTTGGGACAGGTGCTCATCCTGCGAATAACCTTGCGGACTACAGTACTGGCTTCTTTGCTGGAAATGTCGGAGTTCCGCGGTTGTTGAAGCTGTTCAGCCAATTGGGTATATCAGACAAAGTGAGCTGGTTTGTGCCGATGCATTCAGCGGAGAGCTTTCCAGAGCCGTTCCAAGCAATAATCGACTCGGGATGCGAAATAGGTCTGCATGGGTACTGCCATGAGGTAATCAGCTACTGACCTAGAATGTATACTGAAACGAATACAACGAGCTGACACAATCCCAGGGAGCTCCGCAACTGACGCCCAATCAAGAACGTGAAGTCCTCGAATATTGCATCGAACTCTGCACGAAACTGACTGGAAAAAAACCTCGCGGCTACCGGGCGCCTCTCTACCAGCTTCGGGAATCCACTATAGCTCTTCTAGAAGAGCATTCCTTCCTCTATGACTCGTCTCTTTCGCACCATGATAGCAAGCCCTACTACTTACCGCGTCTCCCAGCCATGCAACCGCCGAACTTTGCAGCATCGGCATCAGCCAAGGACTGGATGCACCCGCTCCCAAAGCCTGAACCGCCGACTAAGACGACATTGGTAGAGATACCTGGGAACTGGTATGTAGAGGATATGACACCCCTACAGTACTTGCCCAATACGCCCAACAGTCACGGCTACGTCGACGTCCGAGTGATTGAACGCATGTGGATGGATAAATTTGAGTTTCTAATAGGAGAATTGGAAGAGGAAGCAGAGGAGATGATCGTGTTCCCGTTTATTCTGCACCCAGACACCAGCGGAATGGCACATGTAATTGGGATGGTTGAAAGAGTGTTGACATGGTTGAAAGGGAAGGGTGAAAAAGTCGAGTTCATGACGTTCGAAGCTATTGCGGAGAAGTGGAAAAGAAGTCATGAGGTACAGGGAATTGTGTGACGATGATAGAAATGAGGACCAACCCATGATTAACCAGAGTACTACCGCGGATCTTGCTGTCATACTCATTTCACTGTTTCATGGGGAGGGGAGACGATACCAAGATCATGAGCTTGAGATCTAGCGTCTGCTGTACGAGACTTACGCAATCCTGTCTCAGCTATTTCAATTCTTACCAATGATTTGTAGAGAGCGAATACGGACGTAATCATTTCTGTGATTCCGTCTGACTGTTGAGGCTAGATGCAAAGACGGACCATCGTTGCACCCTATTGACATATCTATCGTGTTTCATGGAGGGGTTGCGGTTACCGATCAGAAACAGCATGCTTTTCTAGAGCGCTGCCTTGCAGGGTGGGTTTCTTTGGGGAAACTCCGGTAACGGGCCGTAGAATAGAAACCTTTGGCGTAGCCTTCGACGGCCGTCTCCGTCTGGCACGAGGCAACTGTGGGAACCTTTACCCCGCCTCGAAGAGTCGTTACGTTTGGCTTTTTGCTATTTTCTAGCGCTGCGCTGGGCGTGGCAAAAAGTGTTGAGAGAGAGAGACACACACACAGACACAGACACACAGACACAGACACACAGACACAGACACAGACACACAGACACAGAGAGAGAGAGAGAGAGAGAGAGAGAGAGAGAAATTTTGAAACGCCCAACGAGAAAGCCATGTCAGGCAACTATACCGAGAACATGCAGCTTGAAATCTCTGCATCGAAGTTCAGAAGTCCACCACTGCAGAGAGGGGCAAGCCGCTCAGGAAAAGCCCAATGAAGTGGATGTGGGGATGGGAAGATATCGATAAGCTGATAAAGAAGCGTGCCGCGCGGGTTTCTGCGGCACCAGATCGTCGACTTGATTCTGATCCACATTTCATTTCATACTTGCATTTGTGCAGCAAGTTCCATGTGCTGTTTGTGACGCTTTTATGGCGACAGATGACGTTGACGAGTGAGAGTCGCAGGCCAACAAATGCAGGACGCTGCCGACGAAGTGTGGAAGCGAGAATCATGATGGTTATGTGAAGGTTGAGCCGGATGTTTCAAAATTCCCAAGCACGACAGAGAGAACGCGTGTTTTCCGAGCGAATCATATATAAATTGAGGCTGAAACCGCCGGTAATTGGTGAGAGACTGAAGAAACAAATTTGTCTCCTGAAAAGTGATTTCGCAAGAAAAGCAGAGAATTTCCCTTATGCATGTATGCTGTGAGAGGCCTGGAAATGGTTAAGTGCTTTTTGTTCCGCTCGACGTAATGTGTGTTGGCAGTGAGTCGTGAGTCGTGAGTCGTGAGTCGTGAGATGGGGTATTCTCGTCCCAACATGTTTCGACCGAAATTCGTTTTTTGAGTGCCTTGTCTCTCTTCGGGGCGTGTTTCCATTGTGAGTCGTCAGCGATTTTCAGCTGGACCGGTCGAGTGCCAGCACCGCCCCCGGTCCGCCTGCCTAATCAGCGTGCCTGGATGCCAAGCGCCGTTCCTGACGATCCGAGCGCCGGTATAACCGTCGGGTAGGATTCCTCCAGCAAATCGGATTTCCGGACCTCGCCCGTGAAAATGGGAAATCAACGACTCCATTAATAGCCAGAAATCCGAGAGGCGAGTGAAGAAAACTTTTTATGATTTCTTCTCAGCAGCAGCAGCAGCAGCAGCAGCAGCAGTAGTAGTAGTAGTAGTAGTAGTAGTAGTAGTTAGTTAGTACTAACTACTACTACTACTACTACGGGGCGAAATGGTAAATGACGGAAGACAGTCTAAATGTTCGTTCACATGTATTCGTCTAGAGGTTCATTTTTGTTGGGCTTTCAAGTGCACCTGTCGTGGCTCCACAGCGGCGAGCAAAAGGTCAAACGCACGCCTTTGCGCCGGTAAGCTTGGTGGGTTGACTGTGAGCGCTGGACGGGGTGCGGCGTGGGCGGTGGCTGACGATGAGCCAAACTTGCCCTGTTGTGCCCCTGGCATTACCCCCCTGGCCCGCATTGGTTGCTTCAAAATCCGGCCCACCTCCCCCCCCATCTCGGATCCTGCTTTGTCAACTCTTCCCACTCTTTCACCAGCTCTCCCTACAAATATAGATAGATTTGTTGCTCCCCTCCTCCTCCTGTTCACTCTCTACAGGCTTGAGGTCTTGCACATATTCTACCTTCCTTTCATTCACCCATTCATTCATTCATTCTTTGGGAGATCTAGTATCCCCATTGTCATTCTTTCTGACTGTGTAGCCATCGTCATCCATCCATCCACTCAGTCCAACTTTCCGAATTGCTAGCCAATTCAAAACCCCCAATCTTCGGAGAAACAGCCTCATCCAAAATCTACAATCACTTCGCTATCACAGCAACCACTCGCTACTACAGCAAACCAACCAACCAATCCATCTATCTCACCATGAAGACCTCCAACGTCCTCGCCTCCTTCCTTCTTTCTTCGCTCGCGGCCGCTGCACCCATGCAGAAGCGCGATCTCCTCACCAAGACTCAGCTTGTCGTCGAGACCGTGGTTGTCTATACTACTGTCTATGATGACTTTGTTCCCTCCGCTACTGCTGTTGCTGTAACCTCCGACGCTGCGCTCTTTTACGAGCAGCCCAAGCCATCTACGCCAGTCGAGGAGGTCAAGCCCACCCTTACACCAGAGGCTCCCAGCCAGGAATACACCCCTCCAGCTCCTCCTGCCCCGACTTCCACTTCTTCCTCTACCACAAGCTCGACGCCAACGCCAACGCCTACTCCGGCGTCGTCTTATGTTGCTCCTTACGTTCCTCCAGTCGTCTCTGAGCCAGTTAAGGAGCCGGAGAAGCAGCCAGAGACCACCCAGGCACCCCCACCCCCAGCAGCCACCACGGTTCAACCTGCCCCTGTTCAGTCCTCCGCTGCTCCCGTTGCGCCAGTCTACAGCGCTCCTCCCAGCAAAGCAGTCGGAAACGGTGCATCTTACAGCGGCGACTTGACCGTCTACGACACTCAAAATGGCTACGGCGCCTGTGGCACCCAGCTCCACGACACCGACCGCGTTGTCGCTCTTGGCCACGGCATGTTCGGCGCGACCGTCACCGACGTCATGACCGGCAACACCCTGAACGAGTGGTGCAACAAGAAGATCAAAATCACCTTGAACGGCAAGACGGCCGAGGGCACCATCATGGACAAGTGCCCTGGCTGCGCTGGAAATGCTGACATCGACGTCTCTCGTCAGATCTGGGCGGACCTTGGGATCAACGAAGACACTCGTTTCCACAACGTCGAATGGTCGCTCGCTTAAATGGGAGCCGCAACTGATACGCATTTCCAAGAAAAGATTACTGCACATGATTCTTTTATTGCGCAGCATATCCTATCATTGCGTTCTTTTTTCCATACGCTAGCGCCGGCAGGTTCTCAGCGCTTTGCACGACACTTACGAACTCGATACCACACAAGAAACGGGGGTGGAGCATGGACAACGCATGGTTGAGTTTTTTTGGGGGGGTTTTTTTTTTTTCGGATGGAAAAATTTGCCCTGGTTATCTTCAATTTGCAAGATTTTACAGCCGAAATACTTCTTACTGTCGTTTACATCTTGTTTGACCTTTGATACCCTTCTACCACTATATATTAGGGAAATGTCTTTTTGGCATATTTGAGATAGGGAAGGTGCAATGCACCAATAAACCTACAAAATTATACAAAAACTTCGTTGCGTCAAATACTCTTTTTTTTTTTGGTTCGGAACCATGAATGTGATGCATGTAAATCGGAAAACTTTATTCGGATTTTGGAATATTCCGTTATTTGGAACTGCCACCCTGGTTCGAATAACGTTGCCTGATGGTGTCAGATGATTTCTCATCTGAGTCCCCAAAGAGTAGAAAAATAGAAACAAGCGAGAAATAGAAACAAGATCTCACCCTTTTCCCTCAGCGGAGGTTTCAAGGCGAAAATCTGACCCCCTCTTGGAGATCGTTCGGTCGTAGTATATGGGAGGCTCCTCACTGCTGCTTTCGGGCGTTGTGTGAATCCACGAGTCTGGTGGGAACCGTCTCACAGTCACGTAAGGGAACATGTGAGGAGCCGAACCTCAACCCCAAGAGGAAGGCAACCGAGTTAAGAAATCTGGTATCTGGGGCCCTTTCCTTTGCATATTATTTTCTTCCTACTCCTACCGACGCCTTGTTCTCCGCATCCCACCTCCTCTTCGTCCACTGAGCTTATTGCTTTGCGCGTCGTTCGGTTCTATCTACCCTTTCTCACTTTCCTCTCCATCCCTTCTCCCTCTTTTCCCCCCACTTCACTGGAAGTCAACTCTTTATAAGAAAAGCTCTTTAATGTGTACAACACATACGACCACAGGTAGGAGAAAATAGGGCTTCCCGTCCGATCAGCCGTACTCAAGCTCCTAACCGGCCAGTTAGTATTGCGGTGGGTGACCACGTGAGAATCCTGGCTGTTGTATGTTTTTGCTCTTTTTGCCCACGTTGGCCTGGGAGATGAGCAGATACGAGCAGGTTGTGGTAATGGTTTCTTTGTGGTTGAGAAACTGGGAGATAATTTCAAGGGGTAAGCCAGTGCAAGGAACGGATTAGGATCTTTGGAATCCTATAACTGGTATCTGTATGAAACATTTCTATATCTATCTATTATTGTACAGGGCTGTCTCGAAAGCGACCCATTCATACAGAGGCCACTTTTCTTTTGATGTTGGGCGCTATTCGTATATAGGGTGCAGACTGTGGCCGCAACTTCCCAGGTATAACTACAACCTGTCTTTTACATGCCTTAGGAGGCGAAGGTGATGGGTATTTCGAGTTCAGCCAAAAGTTCCATACTAGCGCTGATAAGGAACTGGATGCCCAGTAGAAGACGATACCAGCTGGCATCTGAGGAGTGACTAGGAGACTGAGGCCAGAGATGGCATACACCATCCGAGTTAATCTTTTGGACCATTTCGAAGGATTCAGATTTCCTCGGAATCGTGAAACCACCCAGACATTGAGTATCATGAGCCCGGACACTGCTACTGGGAGGACGCAGTACGGATCCGGAAGCATTAGATTTGGGAACCATAGCATGCCCTCCTCTGCAAAGCTCGGCACATACCACGGATTCAGCGAGTGATCCGCCTCCATGATGCGCTGTTGATAGCTTAGTATTTCCCCCAACTCTCCCGTCTCCGGTGCTGCAGTCGCTGCTGGATCGAGAATCCAACCGAGAAGACCACCCCTCATACCCATCATCCTCCTCAATGTTTCCGCTATCGAAATGAATACCGGAAGATGCCATAACCGCCACACATTTGTCCAACCGACCTGGCAATCCCAGCGTCTATGCAAGTTTCTCGTTTCCTGCCAGACAATCCGTCGGACGTGTGTCGGTCCTACCTTCTGGCCCATATTCTCTGGTGCAGCAGACCCTCTCGCATCTCGAGGGTGCAAATTCTTGCTTAGCTTTCCTTGTTGATGTTCTTTGCGGATAACGGAGGTTAGAGCTTCGCGGAGGGGATTGAGGGCGAGATAGCGCTGTTGACGCTTTTCCCCGGAGATGCCACCCAGGAATACGAGGGCGCCACGCAGGAGGAAGGCGGTTGCGGGGAGGACGAGGGCCCACGAGAGGCCGGTGGAGTGGAGGAGGGTGAGGAGGCCGTGGGTGGGGGAGAGGAGGGTTGAGTAGATGTCCTTACGGGGGACAGTCGCGTGGAAGGCGCGAGAACGTTGGCATATTGGGAATAGCCGAGATGGTATGTGGGAGTTTCGGGGCAATTGATATCGTAAGGATGAGAAGGGGCGAGGACGAAGCATCATGAGGGAGCGATGCTCGAAGAGTGGTGGGATGGGTAGGAGCTCTGGATCATAGCTCCGCTGTTTGCTCCGAGGGCGGTGAGCGGCCGCAGTACCAATACTTGTGCAAGAACACCGTCACCAGTTCCCCACACCCCGGTCCATCAACACTTAAGCTCATGTTCCCTTTTTACATTCACTGTGATACCCAGGCCCTTTTCTTCTCATGATGAGCGTCTCTTTCTTCGTTTATTCTCTTCTCATTTCTCTTCTCGTTTCCTATGTCTTTCTCCTTGCTGCAGTGCGATTCACCGGAGAGCTAGTCGGATCGTACCTCCAACGATCGTCCCGTACCAGAAGGGAGCTTCTGTTGGATAGGGTGGCTACGGAGCAACGAATCTATGAAGCAGAAGTTGAGGAGAACGGTCGGAAAGAGGCGGATGATTGGGAGGAGATTGATAGTTCAGTTCTAGGCAGTGCTGCTAATGGCGGTAAGGCCGATCAAGACTGGAAAGGAGTTGTTGGGTTCTTCCATCCCTTCTGGTAAATCCACCTCCGTTTAGACGTTGGGGGAGCATTTCTACTAAATACTGTTATAGTAATGCGGGAGGAGGCGGCGAACGTGTTCTCTGGGCTGCTATCCGCGCAACTCAGAAACGGTGGCCTGAAGCTATCTGCGTTGTGTATACCGGAGACCACGACGTCGATAAAACTACAATCCTAAACCGCGTCAAGGACCGGTTCAATATTCACCTACATCCCCCAACGGTCCACTTCCTCTATCTCACCACAAGGCAATCTGTGCTCAGTAGCAGCTGGCCGCGCTTCACACTACTGGGCCAGTCCCTCGGCTCCCTCAGAGTAGCATACGATGCTTTTACACTACTTGTTCCAGATGTCCTTGTTGATACCATGGGCTACGCATTTGCGCTCGGCCTATGTCGACTCTTCTTTCCTTCCATGCCGACGGGCGCATATGTCCACTATCCTACCATATCCACCGACATGCTAGACTCCCTGAACCCAGGTGGGCAGGGCTTGAATGCTGGTTTAGGAGAAGGGTGGAGAGGCATGGCAAAACGATACTATTGGAGACTCTTTGCATGGCTATACTGTGTTGTCGGAAGCACGATTGATGTCGTCATGACCAATTCATCCTGGACCCAGGCGCACATCCGTTCTCTCTGGGGGCCCTGGCGAAAAACGAACAAGTCCGATATTGACGTTGTATTTCCGCCTGTCGCAGTCGAAGAACTCGTATCCAAGGTAGACGTCTCTGAAGATAGTGAGAGAAAACGCGGGCCGTATATCGTCTACATCGCACAATTCCGGCCAGAGAAGAACCACCAAATGATTTTAGAAGCATTCGCTTCTTTAACAGCTTCAAACAGCAAATACCCTGCTTATCTGGGCGAGACCCCAAAACTTGTCCTAATCGGCTCAGTTAGAGACTCTGACGATGCGACGCGGGTTTACAAATACAGACTTCTGGCACGTGAGCTTAGGATAGAAGACAGTGTGGATTTTGTATGCGATGCTTCATGGACTCAGATTCTGGGGTGGATGCGGCGAGCCAGCATCGGGACCAATGCGATGTGGAACGAGCACTTCGGTATTGGTGTCGTTGAGTATCAAGCTGCGGGGTTGATCAGCGTGGTTAATGAATCCGGCGGTCCGAAGCTGGATATTGTTGTTGATGTTGATGGGAAACCTACTGGTAATTTCCCCTGGAGCTGACAATTGTGAATGGTTCGCTGACAGGACACAGGATTCCATGCATCAACAACTGAGGAATACGCCGAAGCCTTCAAGCGTGCTCTGTCACTATCCCCTGAAGAAGCACTCGCTATGCGTTACCGGGCCCGCAAATCGGCGCAACGGTTCACGGATCGAGGGTTCGCAGAAAAATGGGTTAAGAATATGGATCGCTTGATTCAGCTGCAAACCAAAGCTACTTTGGAGGCTGGAGCTGGAGCCAAAGGGTCCTTGTGTAATGACTGGTAGAGCGATTAGGAGACTTCATGGGTTGCGGATTAGGTTTGGATGCATTGCTAGGCGTGGGGAAAAATTCACCAAGTGGCACAAAGGCATTCGAATTACTATAATGGCCCTGTTCAATACGGGCTATACATTTACCCTTTACACTGATATGGGTATAGGGTGTTAGTGAAAGAAATTCATGGCTACATATGAGGTTCATCGGGGTCCAGTACTAGCTTCTTGAGTGTGCCAGGTTCATGTTAAACGCGATATTCTATACTAAGGAGAGTAAAACCAGGTTATCTTGAGTATAAGATGTTTAAATTTATCACTTTACTTTTAACTCTATAGTCGCTGATCTTTTACTTCTACTATGATCTTGGGTAGGGTTAAAAGGTTGTTTTTGTCATCTGTTTCCGTCTGATGGCGATGAGATATTTGGAAAGGCTTGAAAATATAGAAATTTTAATGAAATACCAGAGGTAGGATATAAGTTTTGTATAACATAAAGGGTCAGACATGGAATAAAATAGTCTGATGACTTCCTTTCACCACTACGAGTTCTTCTATTAAATTAGCCAATCAGAATGACGGAGTAATGACTACTTTTTAAACAGATGTGAAGCCTTGGCGAGACACTGACCTCATCCAAACTTCTGCGGCGAACTTTCGGAGGTCTCATACAATAACCCTCACATTGACCTCCCAACTCTTTACTGAAGTCAATATGTTCGCCAGACCAGCCTTCTCCTCGGTAGCAATCTCCAACCCTATATCTCTAAAGATTTGTGCTAACCAAACCTAAGGCTTTCCGAGCCTCCACTCGCGCCATCCGCCCAGTCCCCTCCGCCACTGCACCTATTCGCTTCCTCACCCCCTTCCAAGTCAGATGTCTGTCACAAGAGACCCGCGCTGCGATTGATAAGGCCGTGCAATCTGCACCCGTGGTACTGTTTATGAAGGGCACACCCGAGACGCCGCAATGTGGGTTCTCGAGGGCGAGTATACAAGTTCTGGGGATGCAGGGGGTGGATCCGAATAAGTTTACGGCATTTAATGTATTGGAGGATGAGGAGCTACGGCAAGGTATGTTTGGATTCTTGATTGAATCTTCGAAACAAGGGTCGCGTGGGTACGGGGTTTGCAATTGAAGGTGGATGGGCTTATGCATAATTGGATTGATTGCTAATGTTTAAAATTCCAGGCATCAAAGAGTACTCGGAGTGGCCAACGATACCTCAGCTCTACGTCGATAAGGAGTTTGTTGGTGGTTGCGACATCCTATTGAGTATGCATCAGGATGGATCGCTCGCCAAGCTCTTGGAGGAGAAGAACGTGTTGGTGCCGACAGAAAGTGAATCAGGGGAGCAACAGAAGTAGAAAGACCGCTGCTGTCCTTTTTTTGGCCTAGGGAGCCGATAATGGTGCTTGAAATGGCTTGTAAATTACCGCATGACCTGTATATCTAATAATTCAAGGGCTAGAGTTTAAGACTCTCCTCAAATTGGTGAGTATTAACTCAAGCTTAGGATTTTTAATTCGAAGTAATTCTTCTTGACTCTATTTCTATGTAATGCTTCTCTATGGCTGAGCCTACCTAATTTAGAATGCGCCTTCCTTTTCCGTTCTTCATAATCGGCGCGTCCTGAGGTCTAACCTCAACCTCAATCTTGCCATTGCTCTTCTTCTTCCTTCCTTTCACTCCCTTTTTTAACCTTCCCTCTTACTTGATTACGATTCCCTCGATCAAATGCAGGATGCTAGTTTTATTCTTGGGAGGTCCCGTCCATCGCGCTTGCCCAAACATGCTTTTACAGCCAAGCATCCCAGCAAACGGAAACGAACCGTATCTGCGTCAGAGATATTTAAGCAGAGAACTGCACCGCCTACAAATCAGCGCAGCCCACTCCAGCCTGTAGTAAAACCCAAGCGAGTGACGGTCAACCATGCCGGTGTGCAAAAGAATAAAGGGCCTCTTGATCCTAACGTAGTTCTCAAGGCACCCAAAGACAGCCGCGGCAAGAAGAGCAGGTCTCCGACCAAGTCGAAGTCATCAAGTAACAGTTTTAGCGGTGTTCATCCTATCTCCGCAGCCTTCAATGGTGAGTCTTCTTGCCAACCTCCATTGAGTGGCCACCCACTTACGTCCGTACTTTGTAGAAACAACCTATGCCTACCGTGAACACATATACCACACTGCAACAGACCTCCTCTCGGTCGCACAAGAGGAACTTCTAGCCTCTCTCTCCCGCGTCTCCAATATCCCCCTCCCATCTTGCCCCTCACGCAGTTCGCCTGAAGCCGAATGTACGATGGTCAGCGTGCCTTACGCCTTCAAAGAGGCCAGGAAAACCCTCACGCAGCCACTTGGCACAGCGGTGCTGAAATGCCGACAGGCTGATGGGGAAGGGAACACGCAGCTGGAGCCCCTGATGCTGAGCCTAGAGGAGAGGATGACGATGTTTGAACGTATGCTAACAGAGGAGGAACAAGAGATAAGGAGGTTGGAAGGGGAGTGGGAGAGAGTCGTAGGCGAGATCGTGAAGGTGGGCATGCCGGTTCTCGGGGAAAGGGAAGTAGGAAGTCTTCTAGGTTTCCATACACAAGAACAAGGTCATGACGATGAAGGCCACGAAGAGGGACAATTTGTTTTGGAAGACGACGAGATGACACTTTTGAACGGCACTCTGCTCTCGAAACCCAAGAAAAAGGTTGCTTTTACGCAACCACCTCCGGTGCCAGCTTTCATTACCAGTCGATCCATTTTCAAGCATACTCTTCCACCACTTCCCTCACTACCGCAGCAGCAAATTGTTGAGTTTGAGAAGTATGTGGATGATTTGGGGATACAGGAACTGGAGGAGCTGGAGAAGTTGGCGAAGGAGGAGCAGAAGGGTTGGCAGGATAAACAAGTAAAGATTATGGAGCTGCTGCAAGATGGATAGGAGTAGGTAGTTTTGTGGGTGAGATTGAAGTGTGTTGCATTTTAGGAGGATTTTGTCGTCTATTAGAAACCGCAACATGGACGATGTACACAGAGGGTGAGTTACAGTGTCACGACAAGCGGGATATTTACAGACAATCTCGAGCTGGAAGACTATAGTCAATCAAGAGCTGGCATTAATCTGGAACGGGATAAGATCTAGGCATGCTCTGGAGTCTGGACACAGAACGACATATAAACTATCACTAGTAATAAAGATGATTGAACATAGGTACCTCGTACCTGGAACTTCACCCTTCTGTTCCTGATTACCATGTGAAACGGTCGGTCTGGAGCAAGACTTCGGCTTAAACCCATGTAGAATGCCGACGAGGAGGCTCTGCTGTAAGGCGGATCCTGCAACCGAGTCACGAACGTCTCGGCTCCAAACATTGTAGAGATTTCATGGCCAAGGCTGGACAGTTCCGCAAATTGGGGTTCTCGTCTTGATGCTGAGCAAGCTGTTTTGCAGTCCTTTCTGGACGGGGGACGTGGAGGATTAGCTGAGCAATGAGGTTCTAGACGGAGGTTGAACAAATCCGAGGCCGATGATTGGCCACTCAATGGAGCTGGAGGCCCCACAAACAATGGCAGCTCCGGGTGACGAATGTTATCTTCCGGGATAAAAGAGAACGTGATGGAAAGTTAACATTAATCTATCTCTCCATCCCCTGCCTCTCTCGTTCTTTCACTTCAAAACTTCATTCTCTCGCACCACTCTCTTTCACACCTCTGCCTTGCGCTCATTCAGCGCGTCGTTCGCATAGTCGCAGCTGTCTCCCGGAGCTAATCAAAGCACTCGTAACACACCAACCACCATATCCGAGATCCGCATCACTACTCTTCCACAACACTCTTGCCACACATCCCATCACTACAATGGCATCCGCATCCCGTAGCTTCACCCGTGCCCTGCGCACCTCTACGCCCACCTTCAAGCCCTCTATCGCCCGTCCTCGTTTCTCCGTTCCTCAGACCACTGTCCGCCAGTCCTTCCGCCGAGGCTACGCCTCAGGGGAGAAGTCCAAGGATGCCGGCAACCCGAAGGGCATGCTCTGGGGTGGGGCTGGTCTCGCAGCCGCTGCTCTCGGATACGGTCTCTACACTCAGCGCCCGGATCTCTTTGGCGTGAGCTCTGAGAACCAGACTGGTGCTTTCGCACCCAACTTCTCGGAGTATCAGAAGGTCTATGATGCGATTGCGAAGGCGTTGGAGGAGCACGATGATTACGATGATGGGAGCTATGGCCCTGTTCTTCTCCGGTTGGCGTGGCACGCTTCTGGAACGTGAGTGCATTGAAATCTGATGAATTGGTGGATGGTGTACTAATTGGAACAGTTACGATGCTCAGACCGGAACTGGAGGCTCAAACGGTGCAACCATGAGATTCGCTCCCGAGGGTGATCACGGTGCCAATGCCGGCCTCAAGGCTGCTCGCGACTTCTTGGAGCCCATCAAAGGTACGACCAAACATTCTTATTACTAAGGCGGACTAATGCTAACAGAATCTCACAGCCCAATTTCCATGGATTACCTACTCTGATCTCTGGATCCTCGCCGGCGTCTGCGCCATCCAGGAAATGCAAGGCCCCAAGGTCCCCTACCGCCCCGGCCGCACCGACCGCGACGTCTCCTACTGCACCCCTGACGGCCGTCTCCCCGACGCCTCCAAGGACCAGAACCACATCCGTGCCATCTTCGGCCGCATGGGCTTCAACGACCAGGAAATGGTGGCTTTGTCTGGTGCCCATGCTCTCGGCCGTTGTCACACCGACCGCTCCGGCTACGATGGCCCCTGGACCTTCTCCCCTACCACCCTGACGAACGATTACTACAAGTTGTTGCTTGAGGAGAAGTGGGGCTGGAAGAAGTGGAACGGGCCTAAGCAGTATGAGGATGTGAAGACGAAGAGCTTGATGATGCTGCCGACAGATATGGCGCTCGTCAAGGACAAGGGCTTCAGGCCATACGTCGAGAAGTACGCCAAGGACAACGATGCTTTCTTCCATGATTTCTCGGCCGCCGTTCTGAGGCTTTTTGAGCTTGGCGTGCCGTTTACAACTTCGGAGGATCAGAGGTGGACGTTTAAGAGCAGCTTCGACTAGAGAGGAGATGTGAGGAGTGGGACGTGAAGTTGTAATTTTGCTTTGAAAAGAGGGGATGCATGTTTGGAGTTCTCTTTTTCGATTTTATATCCGATTTAGACGGGCTAGACGACCGTTGATTATTTTCTGTCTTTGGCAACTTAACTTGCGAAGGCGGTGGTGGACTCTATAGAAGGGTCCGCTTTTGGGACTTTCGATAACTAATTACCCGTACCACCATTGCGTGTGCCATCTCATCTGTTAGAGAATAAATGGATATCCCTGTTCCTTGACTTGCATTGTTTAGGGCCCGACGTCTGCGAAATGTTCCTCGAATGTATGTGCCAGCGTTTCCCAGTAACTAAAACACTTTAGCACATTTTGTTACCTTTACTGCTTTCTCTTAGTTGAGGGTTTTCACCTGTGGCTAGTGTTGAATCTCAGTGTCAAATGTGTATTGCTTCACTTCGATTCCCAGGGACCTTAAATGTTTGTGATACTTTCAGACAGATCAATTTCTGGGCATAGGATATCAATTCTGTTTTGGTAAGATCGATCTGAGATTGCGGTCTTTTATTAGAGAATACATTTGGAGGGATCGCCTTACTCTTCCTATTCTTACCTCCTATTCTTACCTCCTACTCTTACCTTCTACATTACTGTTAAACGCAGTTTTAATATTGCCTCACTCTATTTCTCTTTAACCCTACTTCTAGTCTAAGAGTATATTATTCATTTTAACATCTTGTGAGACCTAGCCGAAGGTTCGCTGTGTGGTTCACTGTCTAGAAGTGCGTCTATAAAACTGGAATTAGTATTGGCTCGCTCATAATTCTGAGAGGTTTATAAATCGAGTGAACTATCCGTTTTCGAGCATGTAATTTCGAACCAACTTGAGCTAGGTGCGACGTCTCTACTAAGGACACATAGCTCGCTTCTGGGGGGGGGGGGGGGGGGGGGGGGGGGGGGGGGGGGGGGGGGGGGGGCTGAAAATTTCCGTGAGATTTGTTCCGTAACTCGACAGGTTAAGGGTTTTAGTCCAGTATATCATTCATTCATTCTTCCTCGGTAAGTCGAAAGTGAGACCGTTAGAATAGAAGTGGAGTGAAGATTTGGACCGGTAGTGAATCTGTACTCGTGCGTAGCAGGCCCCTGGATAGAGGAGGCATACCTGGAGATCCTCCTGCCGGAACGTTCTTTGTCTACAGATATTTACTTGTATAAGTAGAGAAACCATTAACGATTATATCAAAGAAGTCAACTAAGCCCTTAGTAAGCTTAGAAGTATGTTAGGACACCTCCTCTAGTAGCAATAAGAAGGACGCCCATGCAAACACAGTTCCTAGTTTAAGACGCATGATAGGAGACAATAGCCGCACCCCTTTACATATATCTAACCGCCCTTATTCTAGCCCCGAGCGCGCATATACAAAACGTTCCACCCTGCCTTCTTTCCTATACTAAATTAAGTGACTATCAAAAACAGACAATTTGGTGTAAGGAAACGGCCATATAGAACTGGTATTCAGAATCTTAGCCGCTTAGAAGTCCCTCTTTTAAGAGGAATGAGTATAGAGACGGGATATAATAGGGAAAGGAGAGATATTCTATCTATTGGCTTTGCGTATTAATAGAAGGCCAGGTAAATATTTAAAGCGCTTACGAATTGCTGCACCGCCAAGTGATATTTCATTATTACATAGAGTGCCACATGTCACAAAAACCATCCTATAGAAGAAGCAAAGTACCCATTAACGAATTCATGAAAAAAAAAACAAGCTATGTGCAGCGCACCATAATGTGGAGCGTTTGGAATAAACCCGTTTTCGTCTCATTACTGATGTGAAGGGTTTGAAAGAAGTTGAAATCAGGTGCTCCTATGGGGTCGGGAGGGGAGAGGAAGATCAACTGAAAAAAAAAGAGAAACAAAGAGAGACATGTCGTATGCAAGGCCTCATGGATGGACCTATCATGTGAAAGCTCAATGTAGCCGGTGACCTGAAGGCCCATATGTGAACCAGTCGTGTCGAGAGCATCCCTCGTGTGAATAGAAAAGAATCCCGAAACGCCAGTGCTCAATGGATGCCAGTGCCCAGATGCCCAGATGCCCATGATGCCGTAATACCGTTATCTCCACTGCCATGAATCGTAATAGAAAGTGTGAAAACGTCCGTCATAGCCTTCATCCTGCCGTTACCCCAATATGAAACCGTTCACAAAGAGCCTGTCTTCTCCTTTAACCCGCTCTTCTATCCATCTCGAAAATGTGTGTTGCGCCTCCGTATCATCCAATGTCGGCACTCAAACGGAATATGTGTTATAAGAAATTAGAGGGACGTGATCCAGACACTCCAGTGGAAATGTTAGTAGAGATGCTCTATCTCCCGTCACCTTGAAGGATGAGTAATTCATCGGTTGCTACGCTGTATCCGTACCATACAGGGCGATTAGGATTGACCAGAACTGGTGTTTCGACCACCGAAGAAGCTGAAGCCAACTCCTGTTCCTTGACCTAGGCCATAGGGATGTGTGGTTCCCTGAACGAGGCCAGAACTGCTTGCTATTCCTGAGTTAGGACCAAGAACATGTCCTCTTTCTTGCAAGGAACCGGAGTTACTCGATGACTCTCGGACTGAACCAGAACCACTCGCTGTTCCAGAGGCAGGAGCTCGACTAAAGATATGTCCTGCTGCTTGAAAGAAGCCGAAGCTAGTTGATGGCCCACTGATAATACCAGAGGCATTTGCTGTTGCTCCGACAGTGCCAGAGGCATTTGCTGTCCCTCCGAAGAAGCCAGTACCATTTGCTGTGCCTTGGACGGGGCCAGAATTACTTGCTATTCCTTGAGAGGGACCACGACCATTAGCTGCTCCTTGAACGGCCGAACCTGAGCCATTTACTGTACCTTGGGCGGGGCCAGCACCGTTTGCTATTCCTTGGGAGAGAGCAGGGCCGTTTGCTGTTCCCCCGAAGAGGACAGGGCCATTTACTGCTCCTTGAACGGCCGCACCAGAGTTATTTGCTGCGCCTCCCACAACGCCAGGGCCATTGGCAGCTCCTCCAGCAGAGCCAGGGGCATTTTCCGCCGCCTCGGCGCGTTGCTTCTCTTTCTCACGAGCCAATGCTGCTGCTTCTTCTTTCACCCACTGCTCTTCTGCAGCCGCCCGTTCTCTCTCCAGCTTCGGTTTCAACGGAGTCCAGGCAAGCGGATTCGGGTCCTTTGGAATCTTAACAGATCGTGCATAACTCGGACACCGTTTTAACACCTCTTCGTTCATGGGTGGGTCCAATTGCTTCGCTTTCTCAGCAAAATACTTCTTCCGCGCTTCCTTCTTGCTCTGGTGGTCTCCGCATTTCTCAGTCCGACTCCGGTTCTCCCACTGTTCCATCGCTCGAGCGAACTCACGTCGTTGGTTGACCATTTCTTGCTTCTTGCGGGCCCAGTCCCCGACTTTGGATTCCCAAGTGTCCTTGTTTGCTTCTGCCTGCTCGTCATACTCTGTAATAAGGCGCTCCACATCAGAACCGAGGTAAACAGTCTTGAGAGATTGCGCTTGCGATGGTCCAACGCCGACAAAATTGCCCCACGAGTCCAGCATACCGGATGGCACACACTGGAGAATAGTCTGGATAGACGCGAGGTCACCACCCATGGCTGGTTGTGATTCACTAATTTTCGCAGCCTGTAGTAGACTGAGAGCCTCGCGTTCCTTGATGATTTTCGACTCAAAACACGACTTGCACCAACGACGTAGGAACGCCCAGTAGGTTTTCCTGGTATCGTGGGCCTTGCAACTCTGGCATCCTAGTCCATGGCGAAGTTGAGCATATTGGAATTCGTTGAGGGGAAATCCAGGGAGGGTGGGTTCGGAGGGTATTTCGGGCAAGTCAGTCCCATAGTGGTGCCATCTGCTCAGGTTCCACAGGTTTGGGTTATCTCGTAGAAATCGAAAGCAATATGGAATTTTTTCGCGCATCCTCAGCAACTCCGACGGGTGGGAAAAAGACCAGATAGTGAACCAGCAGTCCAAAGTGACATCTCCTGTGAAGGGCTTGCGCGTCCTAAGCCTTAATGGCCTGGGAGTCCGCCTGAGGTTTGAATCAGTTGATTCTCGTCGCTGGTCGATGCTCTGGCTGGGTTCTGGAGTCGACGTGCCGATAGAAGAAGCATCATACCGTGGCTGAGATGCAACCGAACCTGGTGAACTATACAAAGAAGCCCTTGTAAATTTCCATGCTTGAGAGTCGGAATTCTCTGGTTGCCCTTCCGCTTTCCGTTTCCGCTTTCTTGGAGCGCCGGTGAATTGACTGGACCGAACTTCCTGAAATTCAAGGACGTCGCCTCCCGACGGGGACCGTTTTGCTGCAGATTTCCTGTAGTTAAGGATAGAGCCAGAAGGTGCACCTTGTGAGGGCGCTTGCTTGCTGACCCTGAAGGTCGCACTTTTGCCGTTAACCATGCTGTTGGAGGCTTTCGGCATTATGTGCGCAAAACCCCAAGGCCGGAGAGAGTGCAACCGATGCAGAGGAGTCGTAGCGACCGTACCAGGTTAGCTGTTCAGTGAGAAGGGAGGTTAGATGATGAGGATAAGAGCAGGAGTGATGCCAAAGCGGTGGCTCGCGGCTTGGGTGCAACTAATATTGCGATGCCGTTAAAGGGTAGCGAAAACTTTACGAATTGCGAGATCTGCAAGATTTGTGATACCATGAAGCGCGTGACCAAGACTCTAAAGATTATAAGACCAAGAAGGGTTGCCAAAAGTTAAAGGTCAGAGCTGCTGCGCAGGTTGAGGTTGAGGTTAAGGTTGAGTTCTGAGATGTCCGAAGCAAGCTGTGTCGGGGAGAAGGAGCGGCCCTCCGATTGGCCGGCAAAAACAGTGATTATAACTGCACCATCATCTCACCTTCACCTGCTCGGTATGAAAGATAGCGGAGCAGACTATTACATGCATTGTGCATAATAATGATGAATAAAGCTTGTATATCGCATGCTAGTTATGTTACGAGTGCGGCTGCACCCTTATGCCTAGGTGACAAACTGATGCTGACTGTTTAGCAAATGGTGACTGAAATTCCGGGGTTCTATAATAACGCCACAACAGCCACAACAGCCACAACAGCCACAGTGGCCCCCTCTCCCTCCCATTTTGGCCTAGACCATCGTTCCCTTAAAGATAATGCTTGAACTTACAACCATCAATGAGACAATTCAAGACAGTGCTAGTCTTCTTCAACACCAGAATGTTCTACGCCATGAGTTTCAGATAAGAATAGAGATTTGTACCTGGATACTCGTCACTCTATGTACATTTTGTATCTCATCGCACTCGAATTACTGTATCACTAGCTCTATCCTATTCCAGCAAACGATGAGCAGCGCTAGCGGGTCAAGGTCTGAAGAGGGAAAGGGCAGTGGCCATCAAGGTAGTAGCGATGGTCAGCCACAGGTTCTCCCAGTTCCCAGCGCAACTAGTCTGGGGGAATCTCACGAGGAGAGAATGCGGGGATATCGGCACTCTTACGTCCTTTACCCTCGGTCGGCGCTCAACCTCATCTGCTTTTGTACTCGTTTCACTCACGTTAATAATAATCTAAACTCAATTCCTACGCTCCGTTTGCGCCTCTCTTGTGATCTTCTGTTCAACCTTCTTCACCCTCGTGTAAGCGCGTTTGTTTACCGGACCGGCCTCTCGGCTTTGGACACCTCCCCTTGTCTAGGTTGCTCGTACTCGCCTGCATCGGAGGTCTGAGTCTTCAAGTTAAATACTGGTGGTGCTCCCTTCCCGCCTTTCACCTTTAATTCCAAAGCATTTCCAGGTCGTAAAGGTGTAGGAAGTCATCGCAAAAGCCAATTGGCTACGTCAACATGGTCATCTTCCAAAAGTCAGAGAGTACGTCCTGTTCTGTCTATAAGTTAATCAATTCACTCCCCCGCTAAGACAAAGCACAGAGAGTGCGAACGCGGAGGACGCCCTAGGTCCAGCTCCTCCGCAATATGAGCACAACAACGATGACGATCTCCACGTGCAGTGCCCCCCGCATACCACCGACAGGCGTCTGGTGCATCGGATAGATATGCATGTCGTGCCGTTCCTGTGCATCATGTATTTGCTCGCTTTCCTAGACCGGTATGGGAACCCCTAGTCCTCCTTCCTTCCACAGGGACCATGGTTGATCAGGTGACAGCGTGAACATCTCCAATGCCAACATCTTCGGTCTGTCTGAGGAACTCCATATCACCACTGGCAATAAGTACAATACCGCCTTAGTCATCTTCTTCGTTCCATACATCCTCTTTGAGATCCCGTCCAATATCCTCTTGAAGAAGCTCAAACCGAGGATCTGGCGTAAGTGAACCTATCGCTCCCAATGCAACTCATTCTAACAAGAACACAGTCTCACTATGCATGTTCGCCTTCGGCTTCATAACCATCTGCCAAGGCCTCGTCTCCAGCTACAGCGGCCTCCTAACAACACGCTTCTTCCTAGGTCTCGCCGAAACGGGTATGTTCCCAGGCGCCTTCTACCTGATTGGCATGTGGTATCGCCGCCATGAAGCGCAGCGCCGCTATTCCTTCTTCTTCAGCAGCACGACGCTCGCCGGTGCCTTCGGCGGCCTTCTCGCCTCCGCCATTGGCAAGATGGACCATATGCACGGCTACCGCGGCTGGCGCTGGATTTTTATCCTCGAGGGCACACTGACCTGCGTTATCTCGCTGTTTTTCTTCTTCTTGCTCCCAAATTTCCCAGAGGAGGCCAAGTGGTTGTCCGAGGACGAGCGCGCCTACGTCAAAGCAAGGCTCCAGGCTGACCAGGGTCGCTCTGCCGCCGAGAGGAAGATCACTGGTAAAGACGTCGGACGTGTCTTCAAGGACATGAAAGTCATTGTCGGCGGCTTCATGTATCTGGGCCTCATCGTCCCGGCATATAGCTACGCCTACTTCTCTCCCGGCATCATCCAAGGCTACGGCTACTCGGCCATCCAGACCCAGCTCCACAGCGTCCCGCCATGGGCCTGTGCCTTTGGCTTCGCCATGTTGATTGCTTATTTGAGCGACAAGTTCCGCCACCGATTTATCTTCACCATCATACCTATCTGCGTCAGCATGGCTGGGTTCGCAATCTTGATTTCGGTACACAATCACCGCTCGGTGCAGTATGCTGCGCTGTTCCTGGTGACGATGGGTACTTACACCGCTATGCCGATTATCGTGTGTTGGTTTAACATGAGTAAGTCTTTTCATCCCTCCCTTTATCTTCAATCAGCCGCCTAACAGCCAACCAGACCTCGGTGGCCACCACCGCCGCGCCGTCGGCAGCGCCTGGCAAGTTGCCTTCGGCAACATCGGTGGCATCATCGCCGTCTACCTCTTCCTCGCCAAAGACAAGCCCAAATACATCTCGGGCTACAGCGTTTGCATCGCTTTCGTCGCGCTCAGCGCTCTGAGCTGCGTCCTCTATTTCTTCATGTGCCTCTTTCAGAACCGGAGACGGGAGAAGCAGGCGACAGATTTGGGGCTTAGCGAGTATGAGAAGACGGAGCTCGGCGATATGAGTCCGGATTACCGATATCAGCTTTAGGGTGGTAGTATCGCGGACGTAAAAATGATGGTACAGGAGCAGTCTAGGGAACGCTGGTCCATCTGGTTCAAGCGATCTTGATCCAATACATCGACATATATGTCAATATATACCACGTGGTGGGCAAAAATCTAAGATCAATCAACTTCGTCCTCTAGAGGTCTCATGCTGGGATAACTTTGTGTCTGTGACTCTTACGCCTGACTATTTCCCCCATGGCTTACGTTGTGCTTGGATTTGAGAATTAGCCAGACTTTTCTTATGCAGACCGACCCAGGACAAATGAGAAAGGGCCTTGACACTCATTATCTTGTAGGGCGCTCCTTGGTTTTCAACTGGGGTTACGTCCATCCTCCTTACTCCAGGTTCGGAACTGGATGACCCAAGAGGTTCTCTATGCGCCCACCTTACCTCGTGATGGCCAGATGAATGCTGATAGGTAGTGATTCATATAAGCCCTTAGATATGTTCTCCAACTTTAAGGATATTCGGATTCGCAGCTCCTGGGGAGACCTTAAGTCGTACTCTGCGTCGTCTTGACACTGGATGAATCCACACTCTCCTCATCCCTCCAGATCTCTCTACTCTCCAGCTCCACACCCTTCATGGCATTGGCCACTTCCTCCAGCTTCATAACCACCTCCAGAACCCCCTTATTCACCTTCTCGAAATACCGATCATTCGCCTCCCTCCTCTTCCGACTCAACTCAATGTCTGAATCCGTCTCCTCCTCCAATCTACTCCTTTCAAACCCCGTCGCGCTCTTGGTCCTACCCTTCGTCGGACCACCTTTCTCCCTCTCCCTCTCCTTCTCCTTCTCCCCCCCAGCCCCTAATTTCTGGAGCCTGTCATTACTGAGGGAATCCGTCTCCCCCAACATCACCCCCTTCTTACCCTTCTCCCCCTTCTCTTTCACCCCCTCCACCCCCTCATCCGCCTCGCTCCTCGCCCACGCCTTCGCAAGTTCAATCTGCGCTCTCCTCAACTCATCCAGCGCCCTACTATGCTCAGCGCCAAAAACATCCATACCCGGCCCTTTTATAGCTGAAAGCTCGACTTCCTCGAGCGTATTCTGCATCTCGGCCCATATTGCTTCAGCGTGGGATGAGGCTTCAGCGTCGGCGGCAAGGGCGGCAGCTTGCTGGCGGCGGGTGAAGGGGGCGGTCGGGTTGTTGGAGGGGAAGAGGGAGAGGCGGTCGGTGTCGGGTTGGTGGGATTGGGTTGAGGGGATGCGATGCACGGGGGCGGGTGAGGTGGAGAGGTGCGAGCGGTGCGAGCGGTGCGAGCGGGTGCGGGTTAGAGGCACTCGAGAGGAGGGTCCTGGGGGTTGGTTTGGGGAAAGGGAGGTGTTGGAGGCATTTCTAGACGGAGGGCCGACAAAGAGGGTGGGTGCTGGGAGGCGGTTTGAGGGTGTTTTTTGGATTAGGTTTTTGGACATTTTAGCCAATTGATGTTTATACTTGGGCACAGAGTTTTCGTATTGTGTAGGCGGGATGTTGGCAAAGAGTTGCAGCTGTCTCTCCCGCATGCAAGAAGTTCGTAAGGTGCACACGCGATAAGACAGATTAGATCTCAATTGTGCTTTTGATTAGATAAGATCCAACGCCACACAGTACTCAAACTAGACTAGCGCCTCGCTTCCCAACCACACGTCCAATTTGCAACAACACTCGCTCGATTTCCTCGTCCTCGTCGAAACCTCCGTCTTCGCCATCTACTAACCCACCTCACATACCCAGGATCCCGCCATAAACCGGTACGCACCCATCCTGCACAACATTCCCATTTCCTCGAAGCAGCTCCTGATAATTTTTCACAGCAATCATGGGTAAAGGAAAGCCAAGAGGTCTCAACGCCGCCCGCAAGCTCCGCAACCATCGCCGCGAGGGCCGTTGGGCAGATCTCCACTACAAGAAGCGCCTCCTCGGCACGGCCTTCAAGTCCTCGCCCTTCGGAGGCTCCTCCCACGCCAAGGGCATCGTCCTTGAGAAGGTCGGTGTTGAGGCCAAGCAGCCTAACTCCGCTATCCGGAAGTGCGTCAGGGTCCAGTTGATCAAGAACGGAAAGAAGGTCACTGCTTTCGGTACGTCAAATAACAACTTTTCTGGACTCAATGGGACGGATAGATCTGGTTGAATAGGCGGATATGAGGGGAGAAGGAGTTTTAGGGAACATGGGCTAACAATGGATTTGCAGTTCCCAACGATGGTTGCTTGAACTTCGTGGACGAGAACGACGAAGTCCTCCTCGCCGGTTTCGGTCGCAAGGGCAAGGCTAAGGGTGATATTCCCGGTGTGCGTTTCAAGGTCGTCAAGGTGTCCGGTGTCGGTCTCTCCGCTCTGTGGAAGGAGAAGAAGGAGAAGCCCAGGTCATAGAGAACGAAAAGTGGCAGGGGTTACTACTACGACGGACAATGGTTTCGAATGAGCGGATGGTCGGATACGGCTTTACGGAGTCAATTCTGGGAACTTTTATGTGATTCTCAACGGCATGAAACATTTCACATGGACCGGGGTCTTGATGGAGGGTTAGTTAGAGAAATCTGACCTGTTCAAACTCACGAATACACTCCAAAACCTCCAAACGATGTCCGCTCCTCTGTTATGATGAATGCGTACTTTCCAGACCAGATTTATCCCGGGCAACAATGTGAATACACCCAATGACTAGTTCATGGACAGAACAAGAAGAATATATCAAGACCAACCATTTACTTAATCAAAATCCCAATCCCGGCCCGTCATTGATATCTCCACCGTAACACGAATAGCAGCCTTCCTGCGCGTTCAACTTAACATTGTCGAATAGATGTTCGGGTAACGTTATCATGTGAGGATCGTAACCGATTGGTATACTCCAGGCATCTAGACGATGGATACCAAATCTAATGAACGACAGGGTATCGAAGCCGAAATTCAAAATAACTCCAACCATGCAAGTCATGTCGTCATCTCGTGCTCTCCCAAAACCATATACAAAAGAAAGCAGAAGCAGTGCACATCCTCATTCAATACCATCCCTTCCACCACACAATCGCCATACCAACTCCGACCGGCAAGCAACCCACGAGCAGCATCTGCCCAACCTGCCCAAACATACTGAACCTAGCAGGTGGAATGTCTCCAACTATGACGGTCTGCCCGCTAGCAGTCTGAGCAGTCTCCTTCCTAGACTTCACTGGCGAAGCCTGTGGTGTATCACCCTCATCCTTCAACGCAAACACCCTATCGAAAATGCCTTCGAGCCCCGTCTCCTGCTGCTCCTCCCTCCACTCCATTTTCGGTTTCTCCAAGACGAATTCCTTGCCCTCTTGCACCGCGTTGGATGGTCTTAGAGCGTTCTTCGCCTCCGCGCTCCCCTGCGAGAACATCATGTTCGAGAAGAACTGTGCTTTCTGGGAATCGGGGACTTTCTGCACTAGACCGGTGGGTTTGGAGAAGGGGTTGTTGAGTTTGTGGGCGGGGGGTTTGGGGGCAGGGGGGAGCATGCCTGTGAAGGGGGAGGGGGTATATTGTTGTGCTAAAAACTGAACGTGTTGGTGTTGTGTTGACGCATTGTTTTGTAGTTGTTGCCCCCTTCTGAGGCCATTCAGTTGGATAGGTTGCCCCTGAAACCTCCCCGCAAACGCCGGCTGCCTCGTCGGTGTCCAATCCATAGAATCCTCGTTCCCGTACTCATTACTCCGACGCGCATGAAACACATTGTAGTTGTCACGAGAATCGGAGACGGTGGTTTGGCTGTCGTCGTCAAACGCAGACTCAGACATGTAAGTAGAAGTTGTGGGGGACGGGGGCTGGTACTGTACATTTTCAGGTAAGTAGTTGGACGATTCTCCTAGTTTCCCGATGGGGAAGTTTTCGGAGAAGGAGGCCGCCATGGTGTCGAAGGAGGTGAGGATGGGCTTATGGTTGGAGCGGGAGGAGGGGCGGTTGGATGGGTGGTTGGGGGGGGGTGAGGGGAGGTGTGGCTCGATGGTGTCGTTGAAGGAGAAGAGTGGGGTGTGATCGAGGCGAACGAGATGGAGGGATATTACGGTTATCTGGGAAATGGTTAAGTGAGGGTTTGAGAAGGGAAACTGTGATACTTACGAGGAGAACAAAGAATCCCATGAAGGCATGTCCGGCTCTGAAGATATCGAGAGCGTTCTGGAAGGTAGAGGGGACCTCTGCCAGATAGTACATGCTAAGGATTCTCGCTGCCAATAAGACGGCCTGCAGAGTCATGTGGGAGCGCAGACCCTTCAGTCTCCCACTAGATCCGCTGGCTTTTTGCTGTAACTTGGGATTCCACCAGAACGACAGAAGTCCGCATAGGAGTCCGATTTGAGCGTACACCCACATATGGTCGAAGCATTGCGGTTCCACCTGTCCGCGGTTCCAAGCTTGATAAGCGCACTGGCTTTCATCGTTCAGAACATCTTCCGGTCGCATCAAAGCCCCAAAGGTATGCCACAATAACCCAAAAATAACACTGGCGACGTATATCCACCCTGCTAAAAGCAGTACAATATTCCGCCAATTCCATGAGCTCCGCCCATACAGTGCGCCTCCATTCCTCGTCTTCTCAAGCACTCGCCGTAAGTGATCCGTCTTGGCAGCATAGCCTGCCGCTCGAATGCGACTCCGCACCCGTGGAATACAGTCGGCACAGACTTGCGGATACCTCTGTTCCAAGTCATTCTTGTATGCATCAACAGTAGCCTCATATTTCGTATATTCGGGATCGTCTGGTGACGGAAGGTACTCGGCGAGCGCTGTTGCTACGAGTTGTTGGTTCTTCAAGCACTCTCTACAGAAAAGTGAGTCCTGCTCCGGGGGACCTGCGAGCTCCGGACTCGTCGCGCGTGGAACTGGTCGGGCATAGTGGAAGTTCGATGTGAAACCGGTCGCCTCAGCCGGCGGATCTGTAATCTCTCCTCGCTGTGATAATTTTGTCAGTATATGCATCCCCCGCGAAAGTTTTTGAAGCAAACATTACCTCATCTAGATAGTTGACTGCTCCGCAATTCTGGCAGGTGAACTTACGTACCACTCCAGACTGTGTATTAGGAGTCTTCTGGGTGCAGTAATGACACCAGAGATAGCGTCGCAGTATGGACATGTTGTAGTTGTTGAGTCTACGGCGTTTGGTTCGTTATTCACGATGATGATCTCGGAGCATGTCCAGCGGAGCGGAGGTGGTTTTGGCGGCAGATTCTGGTTGGTCAGGGCGGTCGCGAGAGCGGAACGGCGTCGCAGAAGTTTTTGGGATATTCACAACCGCCAAAGGTACAACAACAGGGTGACAGAGGAGAGGACGTGAATCATTTCCCTTTTCACCTTTAATTAGGTAACACTGTCGCGCCTGTACAAGCGGTTTCCTTGAATTGTCTTAATTTACCCTTTGTTTCCCTCCCGGGTTCGAGACCTCTACATTCAACCCCCGTCCCACAATAGCTCGCCGGAGCCTTTTGAAACGACTCCCGAACTTCGATACCCATTCAATTTCATCACACCTTTCTCCCCAATGCAGAACGTCATCCGCCGCACGCAGCGGACCGTCCGCCGAGCTGAACGCGCAGCCAATCGCGATACTATTAACAAGCAAAAGCAAGAGAAAAGGCAGTTCCTCCGGGCACAGCAACAACAGCAATCCGCGACCCTCCAGGACATCAAAAATGCCCGCAAGGCCCGTATAGAAGACTGGAACCTAGGTCCTCTCGCTCCAAACCGAGCCATTGGTCGAGATGCTGCGAAATACGGCGCCCTGGACCGCATACAATCGAACCCGCTCGAAGTTCCGAGCTTCATGAGACGGAAAGTATGGCCGATCGTGGAGGGCGATAGGGTGGTGATCACGAAAGGGTTGGATGCGGGGAAGATTGGTACGGTGAAGATTCTGTTCAAGGAAAGGGAGGCTGTTGCTATTGAGGATTTGAGGATGGTAAGTTCTCTCCATGCTCCGCTCGCCCTACCAATTCTGCCTGGATTGTATCCACATCAACTAACATTATACATCAGGCCTACGTAGATGGCGCTATGTTCGAGGGCATCCCCGGCCAAAAAAACGAAGCACGCCGCGAAATTGAAATCCCCGTCCCCTACAACCAAATCCAGCTCGTCGTCAAATGGAAAGACCCGCGCACGGAGCAAACCAAAGACGTTGTTGTGGAAAAAGTCGAGATGCGGCCGCGTGGCCACGAACGCGACCCAGACACCAATGAACGCATCTACGACCGCTTCATTCCCGGCACCGGCATCGAAATCCCCTTCCCCGACAAGGAGAGGCCAGAGCTCAAGGATACTGACAGCGACACACTCCGCATCACCGTGGAAGAGAACAGCTTCATCCCGACGTTGTTGATTCCTCCAATGCCGGAGACTGTGATTGATGAGCTGAGGAACCCGTACTCTAAGTTTAGGCACAGACACGAAGAAGAATATGTGGAGAAAATGAGCGCTGTGGATGCCAAGGAGAATAATAAGGAGGATCTCTTGGTGAAGATGAGGACGCCGTTGCAGGAGCATCATGCTAGGTTGCAGGAGGCGAAGAAGGCGCAGCCGCCGAAAGTGTTGACAGAGGAGGTGTTGGCACGGATTGGGATGGCTATGGCGGCGAATAGGGCAGGAAACACAAGGAAGACTACGGTGAAGGTGGATAGGGATGCGTAGGATGTTAGTGAACTTGTAAACTATTGTAGATACTGTGTTGAATTGTATTTTTAGAGACATTTAGAGTTCGAATTTCGGAAGTCTATTATGCTGAGGGTATCATTCCACCTAGAATCACTCGAGAACGCCTGATCCGTAATTGCAATATAGTGATCGCTGGACGCATCCAGAATAAGCCTCCACGACGCCATGATCCATGTGATGCCTAAATCGCTGAGCCGCATCCAAAGATCCTTCCTACGCCATCCATGCTATGCAAAAAGTTTTAACTGTCAAAAAATGCTAGGAGACTGTTCACACTTCTCCAGACCTGCTTAACCGTCAACAGCCCAGCATCCTCTCTCCTCAAATAACACTAATATGCTCGCCACCTCCAAACCCTCGAATCAAATCCCCCCTATACTCCCTCCGACCCCCAGCCAACTGCGGCCACTGCACCAGAAACCGATCCACAAACGGCTCCAAAAACCGCCCGCTCAGACTCAGCGTAGATACCCGCGCGAAACTCTCTATATATATGGTTGCCATCTTGCGGCGGGTTTGGGAGTTGCGGATATTGAAGAAGCGTAGGATGTATGATGCGAGGATGAAGATTACGGCGGTGGCGGGACCATTGATTAGAATGGCGTCGGGGATGTCGTTGGGGGGGGGGGAGAGCTTGTCTTGTGGTGGTTGCTTGGAGCTGGAATTGCCCGTACCGAGAAGGGTTGGGAAGCAGCCGAGAAGGCATTGGAGTGCGGAGAAGGGGGTTGTGAGGAGGGGTTGGTGGATTTTGCGCGCACGGGGAACGGTGCAGATTGTGTACTTTGAGGGGCCAGTGTAGGAGACCAATGGCCATCCATTCTCCCTCTCCACAGTTTCTATATTTACACTGTCGTTTCCCTGATATTGCGGCCACCCCTTCTCCTTCTCCCTTCGCTCCAATTCCTCTTCAAAATTCTTTGCGCGCTCGGCAGAGAAGGCGTCACCGGAACTGACTACGTAGGTGCGGTAGGTATATTTGTAAGTACGCAGGTCTTCAAGGAAGTATAGCATTTCTTGTGTATGACCCCCAGAGCCGAGAACGATGAGGAGGTGTAGAGGATCGCCTTTCTTGCCAGATTTGCGGGGGCCACGGGTGCGGAAGAGTGCGAGGAGGCGGAGGGAGGCGGTGACGAGGAGGGTGGTGAAGAGAGTGAAGATGAAGGTCGAAGTAAAGAGGAGAGTCGGAGAGGCCATTGTAAGGACTGGTAATGCTGTTGGAGCTATCGAAGAAAACAAATTCGCCAGAAAGAAAGAAATAGTGCTCGCGAGTGCGGCTGTAAAGGTTAAATTAATGAAGGTGGTTGCTTGGAGAAGGCGAGATGGGATGTCGAGGAAAGGTGCAGCCTCATAGGGCTGACAATAGCGAGTCACGTGATAGCGCGGAGCACCCCACAACCCCAGTCTTGGCAGTTCGCGTAAGCCTTACCCCAGAGCTTCACATGCCAGCTCTCATCAACTTCCATCATCCGCAACATCAACTTCAATAAACCCACCACCGCATTTGACCCCATTCTGCAACGTTTCAGCACTATGCCTAGGGTCCGCAGAAGTGCTTTGATCAAGCAGAGACGCACAGGTCCTTATCCTGTCAAAAACGAAGAGAGTGAGAGCACTCGTTCGTAATCCCTAACTGAGCACCTGCTAACGCGCGCAAAGGATCACCCACACCACCACGCATTAAGCACGAACTACAAAGCCAGTCACATATTAAGCGCGAATCACGAAGCGAGTCATGCATCAAGCGCGAGCCTCGCAGCACACGCAGTGCTAGTGCTGAGCCGCATAACTTAGCCCTCCAGAGAGCCGAAGAGGACTTCAACCGGGCTATGGAAAGGGCCGAAGAGCTGAGGAATGAGGTCAAACGCATTAAGTCTGAGATCAAAAGTGAGCGCGAAGCCAGTCCTCGTCTAAATGTTCGAGCGATTCCACGCATCACGCCGAGGACGCACACCCAGAGAATACGCGATTGGATCCCCGAGCCGAGCGAGAATGAGGTGAGGCAAGAGGACGTTTATTCTGGCAACATCAAGCGTGAGAAGAGCGTCTCTGAGGAGGTCATTGGAGAGGAGCAACCCGGATTCAGATGCACAAATGAGCAGGAATATGAAGCACCAAGCAATATCAAAGAGGAGGTATCATCCGAGTATGAGGCGGATGAATCTGAGCCTGAAGTTGTCATGAAGTATGAAGCTGAGGAGTCTGGGCATGAAGTTATTATCAAAGACGAAGAGATGTCTGGAGACGATGAAGAGCAAGGCATCGTAAGGGAAGAACATATGTCTGAGTACTATGAAGAGAAGCTTCAACGTGACAACAAAGAAGAGCAGATCACTGAGCACAGTGAGAATGGATTCGACGCTACCGGTTCAGAAGACGAAGAAATGACCTACCACAACGACCACGGGAGCGAAGGAATCATCAAAAACGAAAACGAACCAGAGGCCGAACACGCCATCAAAGAAGAAGAGATGTCCAATCACGAAGATGCCGAGAACCCCTTATACTTCATCAAAGAGGAAGAATCCTCCGATCATGAAGCATTCACCGAAACCCACGAGGATATTGACCCCAACATCAAACGCGAATCCCCCTTCGACGCCAATGCTGAAGCGCTTACCCACGTCCAAGCCGCCTTCCGAACCCATCAACAATCAGACGTTAACAGCCCTGCATTAGACGAAGCCTTTGGCCGCCTAATCGAAGAGTGGAGGCGGACGTATGGAACGCAGAATCATAGCGTTTTCCGCCCTGTCAACATCGCTATCAAACGCGAACCTCAATCCACCACTCCTGTCTTGCAGATTGACAACACCGTAAGTATTCGCACGCATCTTTTGTTTTCAATGGTATGCTGATGGATGGATATAGCCTCCTCCGACGTCCTCTGAAAGCGGCCGAGGCGTGAAGCGAGAGCCTTCCTCTTGCTGCTCAAGGGGATCAGTATCGCGGCCAAGAAGGAGTGCGACGAGGGTGAAGAGGGAGCCGTCGTCTTCGAGGGGAATAGTTACAGCTGAAAGGCGCAGTCCAAAGGTGAAGAGGGAGCCGTCGTGGTGAAGTAGGTAGAGGTAGTTTGGATGCCGAAAGTGAGCAGCATGTTAGGAGGGAAGTAATAATATGTTTTAAGCTGTCTGGCTAGATTGGGCATATGCATTGTTAAGGGCGAGGGAGTACCAGGTCCTGCTTTCGGTTTTCAGATACCATTTCACATTTGCATAACATGTTATGAGTAGGAATTAAAATGATTTGGCGCTTCGGAATATCGTGTTTTTATATTCTAGTAAACAGTTGGACGGCATGCTTGCATCAGGAAATGGAGACATCATATCTAGGCAATCCGGGCCTCGTCTATAGTATCCGCGTTACATCCCCGACCGACAATTGACATCCATCCCTCCCAAGCTCGGCACAAGCTGAGGTTGACGTTATAAACGATATTGTACTGTAGAAAGGAGAACTCTCAGAGACTTTAGAGATCACTATATATTATAATGCTCGGACTCTGTCCGATAATAAGAGACCCGGTTCTAGGTCACGTCATAAGTAGGTCTGGTACTGTGGCACTTATGAAAAGTCTTCCCTTTATCGTCATTTTTCCTTCCTTTACTCGATTTTTTGCTACCTACTCTTGTCTCTCTGTCACATGCGTTCATCCGCGCCCACTCTAAATAAAATCCTTGAGAGGCCATTTCAATCTCGGTCGCCGCCTGACGCTGCACTACATAGCCTTGTCTCTGGCATTTCACCTCAACGCAGACTGCATTATCTAGATTTCAACCTCCTAGCGGTTTCTGCTACTCAATCTACTTCAGCAGCTTCTGTACCTTCGTCCGCAAGCGTTTGCTAGCCCTCCTCTTATATGCTTGATATACTCTTGCTAATTCATGCTGCGACGCCTGTCGGACTAGATGCCCTTCTGCCAGTACTTTCTCTCACACTACGATTACGTGTTCTAGTAGCTTTACTACCTTCTTCGCCTGTCTGTCTGCTTTATATGCTCCTGCTAATTTGTGCTACGACGCTAGTCGAGGAGGGTGCTCTTCCGCTAGTATTTTCTCTTGCACGGCGGCTACATGTTCTAGTAGCTTTACTGCCTTCTTTACCTGTCTGTCTGCTCGATATGCTCCTGCGAGGAGATGCTGTGACAACAGCCGATCTGAATCATTTTCATCAAGTAGATTCCTCCTTTGATAAGACCCATCAAGCCACTTCACTGCCTCTAGAATCCTGCCATCAGCCTGGAGACATCATCCTACTAGCAAGACATAGCTCAGACTTCTCCATGATATTGCAGTCTTTAGTGTTCTCTAACAGTCGCAACGCATGCGGTAGATATGTTCTCCATATTGCACGATTTGCATAATCGTTAGACGGGAATATTTTGGCAACATGCCGAACTGCTTGCTCTGACACTTTTACTATATCCCTGTCTTATCTGATCCACATCCTAGTCGCTAGGTGTACAAGTCTGTGGATGTCATACCATTCCTTTTCCCCCTCTTCTTTTTCCCGGTTGTCATTCTCCCAATTCTTGCTCTCCCGTCTTGCCAGGAAAGAGTATTCCCAGAGCTTGCCGATAGCCTCCTCCATTTGTTCTTCTGGCTGCTGGGCAGGAGCGATCGCGGTATTGCGTTCTATTCGATGCACGATATGAATGCTAGGAGGTCTGCTGCTGCCGAATGGCGCGCCCGAATTTGGCTGAATGAAACTATCCAAGTGGTTGCTACCGCGTTGGCTATGCCTTTGTATTGTATGTTGTCGGGAAACTCCCTGCTCATGAAGCTGATAATGACCTCCTCCATATTCCGGAGCAGCCGCAAGTACTTCGCAACGGGCATTTGGTTTATATAGAGACAGGCAGCCGCCTGTGCAATGGCCAATGGAAGGTATTTTTACTCGTCTAGCAGCTCGTATGTAGCCGTATCATCGCGGAAGAGGCCCTTCCGGATTAACGACTGCTCTACGAAGTCCGCTGCATTTTGTGGGCTCATTGCCCTCAGTTCTATCACGTCGCTGGATGTCAACCACACTCCTACCACTAATGTGCGCGTAGTTAACAAGACTATTCCCTCCTTGCTCTCTGGTAGATACTGAACAATACCCTTTGAATCCCTCGTTCCGAATAATATGTCCGGCTCGTCAGCACTATCCAGTATTAACAACCACCGTCCCACTTGCGCTGCACTCAAGGACTGTCTCACGAGCTTCTTCGTATTCTCGTCCCCATCTTCTGACTGGGGTATGTGCAGCGCTCTAGCAATTTCTGCATACGACTGCTCAAAGCTTTCCATACTCAGTGCATGCGCCCAAAAGATAGAGAAGTCTGGCCATGTTTCTTTCACCAAGTACGTAAACTGCAGTGCAATCTTTGCTTTGCCGATTCCACCGAGCCCGACAATAGATATTTTCTGGCAGTCTCGATTCACTATCAGCTTCTGCTTTAGAACATCAAGCTCGTCTCTTCTTCCAACAAAGTGTCGATTTTTAGGAACCGGAATATAGTAGATGGGGGTAGCTACATGTTCTGCCATAGTATCAGCACAAACATATTATCAAAGATAAGACGGCTGCTATACTAACTGAATGGTCCTTGAATTGTTTCTTCTACCATATGGGACTTCGCCATACCCGCTAGGGGTATCACTGACAGCACTTCTTTTGCGTACACCGCTGCCATCGCTGCCGCATATGGCTGCCATGCTTTGTTTTTGTGCGAGTCGGCATAGTCACAGATGCCGTGGATCACGAGGCCAGGGAAAGTATTCATTAAACCCGCTGCCTCCATTTCGAAGCAGAGCACGCCGCCAAGTTCAGCACTGACTTTGTCCCTTTCAGCAGCATTCCTCATCACCTGGTTCCCAGATGCAAGCGTTCCGTAATGAACCAGGACCTCCCCTTCGGCTCTTGCGCTGCTCTTGAACCTCCTGTCTGGCAGTGCTACACCGGTCGCATGTTTGCCCTCCTACATGGTCGTATGTTGCCTTGAACAGAATGTTTAGACCCGGCCTTGCTACGCTAGAACTTAGGATTGCGGCGGAGCTGGGAGACATGCTCAGAGAGCCTGCCTTTACCCAGAAGCTTGTTCGCTTATACTCTAGCAACCGCTCCCAACAGCTTCTACGGCGGAGAGTTCAGTGACCTGTCCGTTCAAACCCCCCTTCCCACTGTCGTACTGTACAATCCCGCTGAAAGTTTGATAAGGTTGGCTGACTACCACGTCCCCGAGCCGGATGTCTGCCTCTGCGCTTGGAACGCCTCCTCCGATGCCTGCCATCAATCCAAACTGTATCCTCTTCAATGTCGCCCTCATCTGGGTCGCCACGGCCACTGCCGGGTTGTTGTAAATCCGGCCAGCCGGCAGGCATACAATCACTACGTGGTGTCCTTCTAGTGACCCCAAGTCATACGTATTCTCGTCGTTATCGTTGGGGTCGCGTGTAATGTTGTCGTGCTCTTCGTCGAGCATCTCCAGCGCCGCGGCCAGCTCGACCAGAAGTGCACGTATCCATCCCACTGTGAATTCTTCGGGGAGTAGTCGGCGCGGCATTTGGAGCTGTTAAGGGAATAAATACTAATGCAATGTGCAGAGCGACAGTCTAGGAGGTAGTACTGAGAGCGCTGGCAACGACGTCGGCTGCCGCTCAGCCTTGTGGCATGCACTCGCTATAGCTGACCACTTGCTGAGAGCACTGATGGGCTGAGGGGTAAATATCGTGCAAGGTAAGGCTGCACACGCTGGCTAGCCCAGGAACCGTCACGAGCAGCCTGTCCATTGGCTGGTCTGCAACTCTCTATGCTGAACCAGTCTCATCTTCCAATAAACTACTAATATCATTTCATGCAAACACCACGACCAGTGTCTTCTTCTACACTGTGCCGATGCAGTCACTCACCATCTTCCATTTCTGTATGTAGGCTTTAAACCCTATACACGTCCTAAGCTTAAGCAGGCATAGCGTCAAGAGGCTGTATACGGGATACTAAATGGCTCGACCAGTGCCCTGAATGTACAGTAGTTCTTCCTTCACTTCAGCCTGTCTAAACACTTAAATAGGACTCCGGTACTCTAGTACTTCAATATTTATATCTTTTGTCCAATTGCGAATCAATGACGCAGCACTAATCGCTTCACAGGTTGATAGAGGAAGATATCTTCTCGGCAGGCAATCAATTGGTACCAGGACTCTTGCAACACTTTCAGATACCTAACCATATGCTCTCTAATGTATATCGCCGCTCTAATAATTTCTTCAGCTTCGAAGACTCTTTTGATAAAGAGGTTACCTTTAATCTCACAGTATATAAGATTCCCCCGAAGCGGTATAGTTATTGATCTCTTGTCCTAGACATCTGGTTCCGCGTTTTAGTAAAACATATCACCCAAAATACCAATTACCATTATTGTTTCAAAATCTTCTTTCAAGGCACTCTGTCCCGAACAAGGTTGAGCATACCCCCCTCGGAACCGTGCCAATAATAGCGACTATCATAGCTCTGCATGATGTCTCTGTTTAGTCTATACGGGACGTTGTGCGAAGCATAGAGAAAGTGGGCGCGATCGGGTTAGGACACCTTCTGTTATGTTCATGTTAGAGTCTACATGATCGGTCGCGTCCAGCTCGTGGATTTCAGGGCTTCCTAATGTCGCATGATATAGCAAGGCACGTTATTCATCCTTTCAAACTCTTAGTGTGTCAGTGGAGACGCTGGGGGCTATTCAGCAACAGTTCCTGAATCTTTCAAAAAGTCAAAGAAAGAAAAAGTCTACGGAAGCCTCTTATACAATACGAGTGCACATCGACTCTCAGATCCGCATGCTTTGGAACTTGCGTCTACGATCCCAATCAAACAAAGAACGAATGCAAACAAGATTGCGCTTGTAAGGCATGATTTATAAACCAGGAAACGTGTATCACTAATATATTCCCAGGCCTACAATATGACTGCTTAGCGAGACAGCCGGGTGATGACAGGCCTAGGAAAGGCAGCAAGGCTTGATAGTAATGCCATGAGGACGATTGCGGTGGTAACCATGGCTTTTCTGCCCCCGACATTCATACCGGTCAGCCCTTCTCGCTTCCTGCAAGAGAAATGCTAATAGAATTAGGAGGTCTTCAGCACGAGCTTCTTCAATTATGCACCTGCTCAAGGTAGCGAAGCTGTCGTTTGGTCGGTCTCGGACAAATTTTGGGTTTACTGGGCATTTGCCGTACCACTGACGTGATACATATCAGGATTCGCCCAAACTACAATTCGCACAAGAATTGTATCTACCCTAGCCCTTTCGACACCACGCCATGGAAGACTCCCACACTATTGCTACCACAATGATGAAGGTTGTGTTTGGCAGAACGGAAGTGCTCATACATATTGTCTTGAGAAAAATGAATTTTTATGATTATTATGTCTGCAGTCGAAGGAGTAACAAATATATATACATGAGATCATGTGATTACAAGTCTCAGGGAAGGAGTGAAAACATATAGTAATGGTGTCGTCGTGTAGTTTGGCAAACCTGCTAGAAGATTCTAGCATAGCGAGATTGCCATTCCAACACACAATTCCAGCCAAGGCACAACTACGACCTCAACAACGACAAGGCCACCAACGCATATCCCTCCATTATAGATTATTGTGTCTCCCCAAGATGAGGCTGATGAGGGGCATTATATACATGAGCAGGGAGCTAAGGGTCATGGTCTTCCAGGCTAACAGTTTTCAATATCATTATGAACATGATGGATGTCTATTTTTCACGAGGAAACATCTTCTCCACGCAGTAGTTGTTCAACTGATTCTACTAGTCGTAACCAGAAGAGATATAGAACATGAACTAGCTACTAGGCTCGATTCTGCTACGCACGAAATGCCTAGCCTGGTAGAATTTCACATGTATCCTGCAAACTAAAGATGAAAGTTCTTACTAATCGAAATATGAAGGGGCCGTTTCACTTCCCGCCCCTCATTTTGGGTCCACATAATGCTGGCGTTATTAATAGTAAAGTGATATCGCAGGCATGCGACGCGTATTCCTACCAAAAGGACCAGTAAGCGCCTTATCTGAGATCTATCTAAGAAATCCGAACAGTTAGCGTGCTCGATTAGGGGGGTAAAGTGGCAGATAGACTTCATAAAATAGCATCACAGCCCTCTAAATCAGCAGCCAAAACGTCGCTGGATCGTTTTAAGTGAGTAAAATCGTGATTCACCGCTGGACTTCCCAGCATCTTACTCTATTAGGTAACGAGGAATAATAGTTGTAGGACATGAAAATTCTACTTCGACTCTTCTCTCTTCATCTTTCCATCTTACTCCAAACTATACTTGAATCGTTATACGAGCCTAGTGGTACGAAAAATAGAAAGATAAACTAATTCCTTATAATCGTAAAGAGACTTTACTAGAGGTTTAGAACTAGAAGGAGAGTAGTTTGATATCTACGGTGAACGTAAGTAAGGAAAGATCTTAACTGTCTTTTTTCCTCTTAATCTATCTATTCTAATTGAGTAGTATTACTACAATCTAACTAATCTTCAATCATCATGACGAGCGAAAGAGAGGACACCCTTGAGCCATCTTGCTGATTCAGGCTAGTTAGTATGGAGGAAATTTCTACCATGCCTAGTAGTATTCTCCATCTACGTTACATCACTATACCTCTAAATCCCCCTCGTTTAATGAATATTTGATACCCCCACCTCTTTCCCGTGAGCTGACGATAATCGCCGAATATCAATCAGTGACAGTCAGTGACAATCACACGCCCATGACCGCACAGTAGACTATTATCCGCAAGGCTAGCCAATCAGTAAAAAGAGAGGACGTTACCATCGCATCATGATCAGCGGTTCGGTGGTTAGATAGCGGGAAAGTTTACAGTAACGCCTGATCAACCTCTAACATCAAATAATTCCATTCCACTCAATTTAGCCCAGAACCAAACTCTAGGATTCCATCAATTCCCATTCGTGAGCGGATAGGAATGACGGAACTCTAGGATGATGAACCATCTTCCTCTTGAGCGAATTAGTATAATCCAGAGCCCCGCCTAGTGACGTTCCATAGGAAAGTTAGGAATCCCATTATGCCAATTAACCAAACTGTGAGATTGATTATTCTTCCCGCGCTTCATCATGTTGTGGAGAGACAGCGGGCCACTCATCCATAATGTATGACGTCTGCTGTAGTTTGGTTGCACAAATAGACTTCCCCATTTTTGCGGGGAACTCTCGGCCGGTCTAAGACCGAGATATACTAATATCTCAGATCTTGTGTTCCCCGCGGAGAGGGGATATCACCAACAAACGTCTCGACAACAGATCTGGATTTTGGAGACTGATGCCACACAGTATCCTGCACTACGTTCCAATCTCTCACATAGCCTCCCCATCCAGAAAAGCCCCCCCCCCCCCGGACCCCTACTTTTACAACTGAAAAATCAAACCTCATCGAAACCACCTGCATCACCTAGGTTATCTAGACTTCTCCACCGGTTCTCCTTTCCATCCAAGCATATCTATGTACAACCACAACTGCCCCCTCCCCTTCTACACCTGCTATCCCCGTGGAATTCACATTCTCCAATCATCCGCCTCTGTGCAATTGTAGATGTAATTACACAACGCAAACGACTACGTAGGCGGAGTAAGATCTAAATCTCCTAAACATCTTTGCGAGCCGCATATTCGGCCTTTACTTCTACTTCGGGATGAGAATCGAGGAGGTTTAAATGGCGGATTTCCTAAGGTAGTACAAGGGAAGGCGAGTATACTTGCACCTGTGGTGGGATCCATATCCTCCCCATCTTGAGAAGCCGAGATCCGTATGCTGCATGTAAAGCGTTGCGCGTATCTTTGCATGTGCTTCAAAGATGAGGTGAAGAAAACTATGGATAAGGTGTGGCTTCTGCCCCAACCAGGTCTCCGTAGCCCAATTGGTCCAACTATTCCGTGCATTTTATATACCCAGGCAGTAAAGAGGGAAGGCAGAGTCAGAATTAGGTTTCCACATTCCGAGAGTCGTATGCAATGACGCATGGTATCCGCTTCTTTGCCTCCGCCTCAAGATACCAAAGAACCCAATGGATTCTAGATCCTAGGTTCTGCGGTCCTCTGAAGCGCTTTAGAGGACTTTGTCTGCTAAAAAAAAGCCGCAATACGGCCCTCCCATGAATAAGCGTACGAGGTTCAGCATAGATTAGAGATGCAATGCACCGGGCACCATAGGGATAGGAGCCGCATGCAACGCCATGCATAGTCTCGGGAGAGCGTGGGAATCGGGCATCGTGTACACATGGGATTTCTGTGTTCCTGATAGTCCACCGACTCAAGTGCCGCTGAATCGCGCCAGCTGAAAAGCACATACGGCTGTCGTACGAGGGCATGTAGGTCATCGCCAGCTCAGTGTTGTACATGGAGTTGCGGAAACCGTCATTTTAGTAAATTGTACCACGTACCAGAATTGAACGCAATGTGTACCTCGGTCGGCAGTTGTATGGACTGGTTTTGAGTGGATATATAGTGTACTAGGGGAAGGTTACGAATACTATGTTGTGTAGTTGTACGACTAAAGGGAACGCTTCGACGGAATATGGGGAGATGCTTCACTGCTTCACTAACGCGAATGTTCTTGCTCCCCCCGCACTTTGTTTGAGAGTTCGTATTAAGCCATCTTTTGCATTAGTATGGTGACACTTGAAAGCCGAGAAGATAAAACCAGAAGAGTCCATATGTGTATTAAGGTGGGAGGTGTTCTTTCTATCCAACTAATTCTCTTCGTTTATACCGCGCAAAGCCACTCGCTCGCTCAAATAACAGAAGTGGGTATCACAGTATTAAAAGAGGAAAACAAAGCAAAGGTAGAACTAGATAGAAAAGAATACACAATGCATTTTTAGACCAAGAGCAAGCAGAGCAAAGATATATGACCGGACATTTGAACCCCATTTGCATTTTGTTGTTTCCCATACTCCCTCTATTGATATTCTAATACTTGTACAAAGTGATATGATAAAATCATCCTTTAGCCGTAGCAGCGGAAGAAGTGTAGTATATTAAAAAAAAATACCGCTCACGTATAAAGCCCCAAAGAGGAAACGAAGAACAGAAAAAGAAAAACCATCCCATTCTAAGTGCATTGCGTCTTTTGCGCGGAAGGCCATTCGTGAAAAGTAGTCATTCATACCCATCATATTTGAAGTCATCCTTTTAACCCGTAAAAGTCATCGCTTGAACGCTCCGAAGAAAAAAAAAACCAGCCGAATGACCGATATACATTACAAAAAAAGAAAAAAAAAAGAAAAAAAAAAGATCAGACTGATGAGAAACAAAAGGAGAATGTATCGAATTGGTGTTACGGATTATGAATGGGCTACACAGACATCCGACGCCGACCTCTTGGGAATGAGTCCTGGCCGGCGAAGCGTGATGCAAAATAGCCGTGCCAACCGGGCGCCTGAATTATGGCAACCCGAAAAGGCCTTGCCCGATTATGGCTCTGCTGAGTCTGGAGTCGTAGGACAGGCGACGATGAAGTGTTGATGTTCTGGAAGGACCTGGACCGTGCCTCGGGGAGTGCCGATTTAGCACAGCCGAGGCTCGGCGAGAGTCGCCCACACATTCGGGCGCACCCTAGAAATGCGATGCGATCCAGATGCTCACTCGTGGTTACCCCCGCGTCTACGATGCTTCCCAGGGAAATCGACTTCCGGATGCACGACGCGCATGTGTCTGGTGAGTGCGTCGTTGCGAGAAAACGTTTTTTCTTCTACGCAAAGTGCACAGCGGACCTTTTGCTTCCGTGCATTGTGAATCGTATCCTCGTGGCGGGTAAGGTCATAGGGCCGTGAGAAGATGGTGTTGCAGGGTTTACCTGTAGTGGGATTGATGCGTTCGCACTTGTGAGGTCCGGCCTGCGAGTTGCGCTCCAGAAGGGCGGCTGATGTCATGCTGCTGCTACTACTGCTGCTGACGGTGGGATTGGCGTTCCTATGTCCCTCGCGCTTGTGCTTTTGGAGCTTTTGCGGAGTCTCGAAGCGGAGAGTGCAACCGTGGTAGGTGCAGGTGTACGTTCCAGAGTCGGCGTTGGTAGCCGCCGGCTTCTGGAGAAATTCACCGTTACCACCCTCGCTCATACTGGACTCCATTGAGGTCAAGTGCGCCGGGAACTCCGGGGTTTCTTGAGATGCAGACGGCATCGTGTTCTGGATAGGGCGATATTGTTGTTGTGAAGTGTAAGGAAGCCCGTGCATGTTGCCTTGGATCACGGGAGTGACGAAGTTGAAGGATTGTGATGGTAGAGATGGTAGTGACGGTAGAGATGGTAGTGAAGGGGCAGACGTGGTAGGGAAATTCGGAAATTGAGGGGTCGACCAGTTGTCTGCGCGGTAAGTCTGTGGTGAAGTTGTGTCGAAGGTCGATTGGGTGCTGTTTCTATACTGTTCGCCACTGCTGTATTGGGGCTCGTACTCGCTTGCGCCACTATCCGGGAATAATGACCCCTTCGAGTCCTCCTCAGCGTCAGGATGGTAATCCAGTACCGCATCTTTTGGTGAAATGGTCTTCGGTTCCACCTCTTCCTCCTGTGGCAAATGCCTTGTCGCGTGCGCAACAGCTTCGGCTTGTTGTGCTTCACGCACCTGCGCCGCCGTACCTACTCGCACGTGAGGAGAACCGAAAGTGCTACTACCCACCCCGCGAAAAGGTGAGTTCTGGCGGAAGGGCGATACACCTCGTGACACAGATGTCGAACGGGACTGTGACCGGGCATTGTCGGCGGCCTGTAATGCCCTCAGCACCTCGTTGTTGCTATTGCTCCTGTAAGGCGACAGTAACTTCGGGTTCGTCGGCGTGCCCTGCGGCGCTGAATGCGGAATGATGTTTGGGTTGTAAAGCTCATCTATTGCCGCGTCTGTATAGGTTCTCTCAAATTTTGGAACGGTTGTTTCATACTTTGGGACTGTATGACGCAAGTCTGAGTCGTCATCGTAAGTTAAGTATTCATCAAACCAACTCTCGACCTTGCCAGGGTATATCTCACCAGTTGGAGCCATCTTGTACTTATCCTCCAAATCTTCACCGTTCGTGTGGGGTGTCGCTGGAGAATCATGTGAATAACTCGACACGGAGTGTCGGGCTGAATGTTCAAAGCCTGGTACTTCCTCCTCCGGGGCATGGTGATCCATCAGTGCCTGCTTCATCGACATATGCGCAGCCATTGTAGAGTCCATGTTCCCCGAGTTCGAGGGGTAGTTGTAGTTTTGGTTCATGGCAAAAGCGTCCTGGGTGGGTGTGTGCGACGGAGTAGGAAGGTTATGATGCTTCGAGAAACCACTTGATGCATCGTCAGCACCATATGATGAGTCAAGTTTGCCAGCTGAGATGGATGGCGAACTCTCGGAGTGAGCGACATACGAGTAGCCGGTATTGTTACCAACGGGCTGATACTGTGATCCGTTTGACCCTATTGATGAGGAAGAGGACGCGCGCTGATGCGCTCTGCCTGTGCGATCCTGTACGGGTGTCTGCAGCGACTGGCTATCCAGCTGCCCATTGTTCGCGAGAGCCCAGTTGTTCAGACTGGATGTCGTGGCGTTGTTGGCTGAGAGCATGGGTGGTTGAGAGAAGCCGGTTGGTAGTTGCGGTGTGGGAGTCGACTGCTGAATCCTAATGGCAGGGTTCGACAGATCAAGGTATGCGCCAGGCATGTACTGGCTGTGGTCGCTCTGAAGGCCTTGCGATGAATACAACTGTTGCTGTTGAAGATAGTCTTTGACCAACTTTTGGTTGTAGTCGGACGAGCGAAGGGCGGCGAGCTGTGAGACTTCTTCGAAAGACAGTTGTTGGGGAGAGGGAGGCGAAGGTATGGTAGATGCTTGAATGTTTTGTCTTTGAAAGGCTAGCATGATCGTAAAAGAAAGGTAGGAAGAGGGCCTTAGGCCGGTGGCGAAGGTGTAATATATACAAGAAAGGGTGACTCGGGGTGGGTCGCCCAATACGTAAGGATTAAAAAGAATCCGGGTGAGGTGACGATGTGCTCCGGATGGAATGCGGTGGAATACGCCGGATATACTCGGAGACCTCGGGTTTAACTGATTAATCTATGAATTTTTTACACTATGAAGAGCTGGACCGACAATAATTGTAAATTGGGTAGGCTGAGCGAGAGAGTTGTTGAGTTCTTTGGGGGTTGCGTAGAGGGCATGAATTTCTTTCATATATATCATCACTGGCGTCATTGGCTTTTGAGCGAATGCCTTCAAGCCGATTTACTGGGATTGACCACACCACTCTACAAGGATGGCTGATTTGGGGAGGGGTTAGCGGCTTATGCACGAGACATTCTGGAAAAGACAAGGGATCGCCCAGCATGCGGCGTTGATGGCTGTGCAAAGGTCCAGGCCTGGTATGGATCGGTTCGGTGGACTGCCGTGGTTGCGTGGTATGCAGCACCACCACACCACATCCATACATGCAAAAATTCTACTACAACCTTCAGGAACACTTCCGAACAAGCCTGTAACGATTGTCTACGCCCAAAATAACTATCAATAGCTTGTCAGCACTCTATGCACACCAGAGCCGCTCGAGCACCTCCCGCATCGCGTTGCGCTTTCGGCAAGATGCGCTTACGAAGCGAATCTCAGTCGTCTTAGTTACTCATCATACTCGGCGGCCAGATTCGGCAGATGATTTGAAGAAACTCAGATAGAGCCTAGGCATCGATGTCGTGTTCCTCGGAGAGAAGTCACGCGCAGTCACCACATGACCTTTGAAAGTACCTCAGCCAAGATAGGACTTCTAACATTGTTTATAGTCATAATCGCTTCTCTCGGCTTCAATTCAATGTTGATGCGCGTCGATACGAATTTGGTTAATAGAGCGCATAGTCACCAATATTGGAGTGCGAGACCACCTAGATGACAGATAGGGCTATGGTTGAGGACAAGTGTAATGGTCATGTCGGTTTACTGGTAGCATTTGCACGCTACCTTTGCTGCTAAGACGAAGTCCTGCCAATATCAGACCAGTATTCTGAATAAGAGAACAACCAATACATCCTAACAGCTCGCGTAGTATTCCCCGAATGAGAGTTCCTAAAGGATGAAGTCCAGCCGACATGGAATGTTTTGGTTCCGAGCACAGCATCACGGAGTGCCCGCACAGGAATTCTGTTTAAAACGGCTCCAGGGCATATCTGAGCACAGGCTGTTGTCTCGTCCTCTTTGGCATCCACAAACGTGCACTGCGGAGAAGGCTGCTGGACATAAGCTCTTCACAGCGGCAGTAGGGGTCGAACAACCCCAGACGGGAGGAAACAAAGTCAGAGATCCTATGCGCACAGCCACAGCCACATCTTTGTAGGGCTGGATGCTCAGACGGGTATCGCTGCCTGATAAGGCCTAGTGGTTAAGGGTCTTCTCACGGCGGCCCCGATAAAGAGTAATACAGGGCGGCACCATGCCGGCACAACGACCCAGCACCATTCCATTATTATCCCATGAAACTTTGCAAAAAAAATTTGCTGCAACTGTCGACCACATCGCTGGTTTGTCACATGGAGGAATCGAAAGTTTGGAATCGCTGTACAAGCCACTGTTGTCTGAGCCACAATTCCCTTTTGGAAACCGAGCTTTCTCCACGGAGCTGATCGTCGCTTCCTTAAGCCCAACGGTCTCTGTGATCCCTGTGGTTGAGGGGCCCCACCCGCCAAGCGAGCGCAGATCCGGTCGAAATGACGTCGGACGAAGAGTTCCGTCACTCCAGATGGCATCATCCGCGAGACCCTGAAATCAATACTCACAAACTCTGCGCTTCTATTTTCTGCACGGCACAGTTCCTTATTTGTTGCAAACGGGTGTTCTCTCCTATCAACTTCACAAGGCCTCTTATCTCGTTTTTCCCATGCTGAAACCCTCTGCGGAGTTGCGATCAGCCTTATGGCGAGTGGGGTGCTTCCATCCTGCCCTTACCTTTTCAGCGGGCGCTATTCCCGACGGAAGCTAGCCTTACTGTCATTCCCCCAGCAATAGAGTCTTGTGGAATTTCAGGGCTCAAAGCCATACACAGGGACTACATCATCCCCTCTGATGGCACCCTTTCGAAATCTATCTATCCGATCATCACTGCCCTTTACAATTTAATTTAATACTTCTCATGACGCTTTTCTATATGCCTTGCTGATCATCAATGACCACTCAGAACAGCTCCGTCTCGGCAGAAACCAGAGAGGACTTCTAACCTATGCGCTTACAGCCTTTGTTTCCTATATTTTTCTGCTTATATTACTCCCTTTCCTATATTCCAATTTTAACCATACGGAAGCCGAGAAAATCGAAATTGATAAACTCACATGTGCCAGCTTTGAGTAGCCGCATAAGTAGGGTAATTTCCAACCTTGAAGTTCGCGGTGGCCAAACCCTCCCCCACGAAACCAAGCGAACATTAAATAGTTCTATAGGGTGAATTAGACAACTGTCAAACATTTTTCATACCCGTGAGTACTGTTTCTATTCTAAGTAATTGCATGTTAGCACGGTTGCCCTTTCAGGACATCAGAAGATACCATACTGCCAAGTAGACAATAAACCCGGTTCTAACCTCCTCTGACCCGGAAAGGGATGTTTGATAACTCACTATGTCCGGGACGAAAATACGGCCTTGAACGTGCAGCGGAAAGAAAGAAATCCGTATGGCTGTGCTTCCCGCATCCAAGCCAAAAAGTTTTCTTAATCAGGCCGAGTGTCGGCCGACTTTCCTCAAAAACGTCGAACCAGAAAACTTCAACAATTCAACACCAGAACTGCCGTGACCAGCATTAATAATGCAACCACCGGAAGGTCGAGAAAAAATAAAAAATATTCGTGTTCTACGGGAATAATTATCTCCATAAAGAAGCGAGATGGTACAAATGAGACTAGGCCTTCTCCGCTTGCCGATGTTCGCCTGCCGCTGCCCGCAGCCTTGCAATATGCAACGCATTTTTTCGCGATTCGGAGGTCCGCGACTGCAACACCATATCGCGAATGCAATTGTCAGCGTTGACAAATGCCTGGCAAGCAACATTGGAACATCCGTCTTATTCTATTTTCTCATACGCTCGATTTCTAAGAAGCCTTCCTCGTTTAGGAAAATATTTGAATTCTATGGAGTTAAGGCAGGCTATCAAAAGCCTCGTTGAAGCTGATGCGTATATTTAGGATGGGATGCAGTTGCAGTTTGTCGGACATGAAGCGCTGACATGTCCGTATCCTACCGTCCCCATGCGACTGCAACCCAGTTTCAGACTTTTTTATCGAATGGATGCGCTTAACCATTATATCCTAATAGTGATAGGGCGTGCTCGCGATATTGATTATACATATATTGCTAACGATATCCTAATCTTCAAGCGCCGCGCATTTCGGCAGCGCGCCATATCTGATTTCCAACTCATTGCTAACGATATTTCAATAGTCCATTCTGTACTAAGAATATCATGTTCTCTCTCCAGAATATCACCTTCTATATTAAGAATACCACACTAGCAAGATATAAACTGCATTGTGGGCTTTTTTTTCCCCTGCGTAGTGTACTCAACGTTATTGGTGCTGACTGATCCCTTGGTGTCTATTTAGAAACTGATATTTTTCCACTTTGGAACAAATGATCGACATCTGCATTCTCCTATACTCTGTCTCTTATCCGTTCTTGACTCGAAATAGCATTTTTCGGATTATTGATATCCTGTAGATTCAAATTATAAAGCCTTCTTTCTTCACGGGGAGACGTAGGTGGTCGCTTCACCGCCGAAAGTGGAGTGGAGTAGTGGGGCGTACTTTCTAAAACATTGCTTGAAAGGCCCATCTACTTGATAAAATCTCCATCAATAAAAACACCGGCCTGCTTGGCGCAGTGGTAACGCGTTGCACTTGTACTCTTGCAGGCATATGCAAAGATCATTGGTTCAATTCCAGTAGTAGGCATTTTCTTTTTGCCCTTTTTGTGCTGCTACAGCTTTGAAGGAATAGGAGACTCAAGCAATAGAAAGATTTTCTTTTTGTATTTCGCAACCTGACTGAAATGCACAGTGTAGAACTTCCTTTTTTCAATGCAAGCATCGAACAACAAAATCTTCTTCACACCCTCACAATCCGTCATCTTAAATCACCTCATAAACAGACTCAAAATACAAGAAAAAGGTGTCCTAAATGACACCCCCTCTAACTCGCCAACCGGCCCCTCCCTCTTTTTAATGTTCCCAAACAGAGAAAGCTCCAGCTCCGATTCTGGAACTGGAACGGATACCATGACAAGTAGAAGGGAAAAAAAATTGCATCAAACGCATATTCAAAAAGGAAGCAAGCTCGACGGTATGAATAATTTACTAATCTCCCCATTAATGTAGATGTCTACGCTAGCTTAATCAAGAATAAAAGTACTTTTTTGTACTATCACCCTCTATACAGTCGTTCGGAAAAGCCGTGCAGATTCGTTCTTATAGTAGGAAAGTCAGATACACTAGAAAGTCACGCCATCTTTCTGGATACCCTTCTCATCTGGAGAACTATTTCCTTTTCCTATCTAATGCTTTAACGGGCAAGGTAATTGAATACCATTCTTAAGTCAGGAATCCCCACCTTATAAAGGTGCAGTATAGTAGAGCAAGTCCAATATCTCCAAGAAATGACGAATGGGTCAAGATTCCAGACATTCGTAGTTAAAGTTAAAGGAAAAGCGTAACTTTTAAAAGTATCTTACGACTATCACTAGAAGGGGAAACAACCAAGCGAAGTAAAATTAAAGCACTTGGCCATACGCCAGGAATCAGATGTCCTTACCGGATCGAAAGCTGGATAGACACAAAAAGTCGGTTTGAAGACCGACGTCTGCAGGATATCAAGGCTTGGCTAATATAAATATAAGGAAGTAAAAGCACTCTTCTGCTTACAGGTGTTTATTGAAGTAACTCTTCTCTCACAATATACACCCTCAAACGATATCAGTATATCACAGGCAATGTTCCAAGAATACGACCCACATAAAGTCCCACACTTTTCAAAGCCAACACGCCGGCATCAGAGCTGTATATCAACACCCCAATGTTAACCTGGGCTTTCCACAAATCCATGATATCGTAAATCATAAAATACCATAAACACCATCAACACCATAAATCTCAATTGAACCCAGAAGATCCCCACGGAATAGCCATATCCCTCACATCCGTCCCCTCCTCCGGCGGAGAGAGTGGACTCACATGATGGGGCCCCGAAGGCGAAAGAGGAGACGAGCCAGTCTTCGACGTCGTCATCGTCGGGTACTCAGTATCTGAACCCAACGGTGTGTTCGACACCCTACGTTCCCGATGCTCACTCATCGGCAACTCCTCCCCTCGCCCGGTCTTACCAAGCCTCTTCCGAAGTCCCGCAAACCGTTTCCTCTGCATCCCACTCATCTCCCGCTTCTGTATACTTACCCTCCTCGTCTGTTCATCCCGCACCGGATCCGCCAATTGTCTCGCCGTAGGATGCACATTCAGCCAAATCGGAAAAAGAGCCCCAAATGCGAACGCAGCGATCACGACGCAGAACGCAAACTGTGGATCGCGGATTTGGGCAACGCCGTACATGATGGGCGGAAAGACGGCTCCGCCGCCGATTGCAGCGGTGATGAGGACCGAGGCGTCTTTGATGTGTTTGCCCAGGCCGCGGAGACCCTGGGCGAAGATTAGGGGGAATATAGGTCCTTCGAAGAAGACGGTGATGATGATATAGATGGCAGGCTTGGCTCCATGGCCGGTCATGCAGGCAGCTGCAAAGGCAATGGAGCCTAGGTAGAAGAAGAGGAGTAGGTATCGGGGCTTGATCCAGATGTTAATTATGGCTGCACCGAACCGGGACACTGCAAAGGCGGTATGGGAGATGGTTTGGTGGTTGACCGAGTCTAAACTCGGCATGGTGTATTTGATGAAGTCACCAAATCTAGTGGCAATGGCCTCCTGGCTCCCGACATAGCAAAACTGGGAGAAGACACTGAGGCCAAGGGTTATCCAGACAACTTTGATGTGCGTGTTCTGCAGAGTAGCGTCGTGAGGAATGGGCATGCGGGCGGAAGCAGTGTCTAGTTCTTCCTCTGAAGCTTCCGGTAGCGGGACATAGTAGTATCCAATTGCCAAGGCAATGGTAAAGAAGGCTATGCCAAGGTACGTCCATTGGACGTCTATTAGGGACCCTGTTGATGATTTGAAGAGTACTTTTTGTGCCAGGAGAGGAGACAGAATGCTTCCAATGGCCTGGACGGCCTGTGAGAGATTAAGGCGGATTTCGGCATACTCTGGCGGACCACAGAGGGCGATAAATGGGTTCGCTGCGATTTCGAGGGTGGACAGACCAAGACCGACGATGAAGTTCGAGATGAGGAAGGCGGGAAACGAAGTCAGGACTGCGGAAGGCCAGAATACCAAAGTACCGCATGCGTAAACTACGAGGCCGACCATGTAACAGGCTTTGAAACCCCAGTGGCGAAAGACCAGCCGGCCAAAAGTGAGTGGGCCAATGATGTAGCCCAGGTAGTAAGCACTGTGCTCTCCAACGGTCTGTCCCTCAGTCATGTGCGCTGCTCTTTGGAATCGGGCATTGAGTGTATCAAGCAGCCCGTAAGCAAAGCCCCAGATGAAGAACAGCACAGTGACCATCAAAATAGGGAAAACGGACTCCCCATTCGTCATAAGAGTGATATTCTTCTTTTTCCGTTTCACATCTACAAAGTCGAAGAAAGCCGGCGTGGAAGATTTTCGACCCTGGGGACTGTCGGCCAGAGTGCTATTGGCAGTAACGGATGGGGCCAATCTATTCATGTCCGGAGTGGTCAGGAAGTCCATTATATCCATAAACCCTTCGGTACCGTTCAGAGCTGGGGGAGGTTGTGATAGAGCCGGCGGAGGTTTTGATAGAGCCGCTTCCGGATTCGTAGATTGTCTTCTCGCTGATACTGAATCCGTGTGTCTTGCGACGATACTGCCTGTGGTTGAATATCGAAGAGTCGCATCGTGAATCCATTGGGGAACGAATCGAGATACCAACGGCTTCAGCGCCGGAACGCATGCACACATTATTCCGACATTGATCTCGATGGCAGACCACATGAAGGTCAAAGCCGCGTACCAAGAGAAGTCGTTAGGCCGGTTCCTCGAGTCGGTTCCGGATACCGCTTTATGCTTCTGGATATCTTCGAGACGTGCTCTTGCAGCTCCCTGAAGATAAGCAATCCGGACTACATCCACAACCGCCACAAAAACACCAAATCCGAAAGTGAATACAAGAATCGCCTTTTGTTTCTTGGGTAACCGCATACTTGTCAATACTGGCATAGGGAGAAATAAAAGGGCCAGGTCTGTGACGATGTTCAGCGGTGCGGAAGAGAGATAGATAGTAACGACATCGGTACATTTTGCTGAGGATGGAATTGGAGATTGGAAGGCTGCGGATACAGGTCGACATTGAACGATATTCAGGAGTGTGAGGGCTGAACCGCCGACGTTGACCATTACTAGGGTCGCAATGGTTGTCCAGCGGAATATTTTCGAGGCCTTGGACAAGGTCAGATAGAATAGGAGAATCGATGTCTTGGTTGCCATCAAAGCGGGATTCTGCAGTATCTCAGTGAATGTCCAAAATTGGGGAAGATGTCCGGTACTTACATATAGAACAGAAAACGCATATTCAGACTTTGTCAACGAGGAGTGCCATTCTGGAGGCACATCAACCTCGTGTCGACCCAGTCCCACCGATGTGCCGTAACATGTTGCGAAGGACGTTCCAAATGCGAATATCTACAGGCACATTGTTAGCCGGCCGTTCCACCAGTTTCCATGCCTAGCTCTTACTCACCCATGCCAGTATTATAGTATAATCGTCCCATCCTGGCTTCTGTACTATCCAGAATCTCGACATCAATCGGAAGACGACGAATACAGTCGAGCAGACAAGCATAGACGCCGTCACCGCCAACACTACCGGCCCGCGCGTGGTATAGTCATGGTTGTCGTCAACTGCCATTGTTTCCACCGTGCCGGTTTTCGAAATACCATGGTACCGGGGCGTCTGCAAACAAAGAGGCGGGAACACGATGCTGAGCAGATTCGGTGAAAGTTATCGTAATCGAGACACAGAAGGCCGCATGACCTCGGGTTTTGGTGAACAGAGTTGAGTTTGAAAAGATTGCGGAGATACGAGGTGACGTCCTCTGGATCCGGGGAAGTGGTAAGTATTGTAGGGGAGAGTGGTTGGATCTGGGGGTGGCTTCAAGCTTGACTGTAAAGTGGTTGTGAGCCGTGAGCCGTGCCGTGAGCGGAGATGACCGACATGGGATGCTAATAAGCTTACTGTTTATGGACGCTTTGTGGGTTAAGGCCAAGCTTCTTGGTTATGCCCCACGAGACGGGACTTCGTCTCCAGTTAATGCCATCGATGATTCAGACAGAGAGAGGCTACAGCTGCTCTAGCGGAGCGGTGCAGTGTGTTCGTTGATTATGTATCACCGGCACAAGGGAGTGCATAAGAGGATCGAGGTCTCCAGACGTCATTAGTTCTGCGAAGCATCTTGAGAGTGCTGGTCAAAATATATAAAAAAAAAAAAAAAGATCGGTAGGTAAGTGTGGAGTTTGCTATGTGAAGACAAATAGTTTGTTCGCTGGCCAGTGTCATTCGATGAGGTTCAAGCCCTGGAGAGCACCTTTGGTGGAACTGTGCACTTGGTTGGGACCGTCTTCTTAGTAAGCATTTACAATTGCTGTGAAACAAGCGCTGAGCAACCTTCTGAAAATACTGCTTCAAACCTCGTTTGCTTTGTGTCTGAAATTTAGTTAAATTAGAGAACAACTCGTCTAATGACAAAACCTGTAGCAGAATAAGGAATTGTATACTAGTAAATACATAGACTTTAAGCCTATAACGAACGAAAGACTTCGGTTCCAATACATTATAAGGAGCCAACCCATCCTAGATCTCTTTTTAAAAACTGCTGCTCGACTTAATGGACGGGATCTAGGTTAGATTTTAAAGCAAAGAGGAAAAGTAGAAGCTATAACCTTAGATAAGATAAAGAAGGTTAAATAAGGTACCATCCTTTGTTTTATATCGAGTCACTATGAAGCGGATAAGCCCTCGAAGCTATAACCGACAGAGATCATTAGTCGTAAGGAAAGTCCCAAGCTTGTATAATAATAAACAACGTTGCTTAAATTACCTATTATCAAAATTATAATAACAAATCTCCAATGAACCCCCCCC
>ML994019.1:2925-61123 GCA_010093945.1 Delitschia confertaspora ATCC 74209 | reverse complement strand
GCACCTAGGAGAAGAGTATTATAACTCTAGCGGGTGAAGAAAAGAGACAAGGTATTACTCCTCCCTCCTTTGCAGAAATCGACTAAGAACCACCTCCATATGCACGTCAAGAAAGAGTATTTAAAAGACTGCAGACCTGCGTATTTCGGAACGGTAGGGATGATACACAATAAGAAGGCCAACAACTACACCTATATATACAATCATTATTCTTGTTTCTCTGTTCCGTTTACAGCACCCTTTCTACTGATTATACTTCTTCACAAACTCAATCAAATGCTCTGCCACCTCCTTCGGATGCGTAAAGCTGAGGAAATGCTGCCCACCCTCGATCGTAACGAGTCTCGCATCAGGCGAGTTCTTAAAAAGCTTAATCTCGTGTTGAGCATTTGCGACGGAGTATACAACGTCGGAAGTACCCTGCCTGAATGTTAGCACTGAACTCCCTTCCTCACTTGGCCGACCGAACAGATGGATCCGGGAAAAAGACGAGAAGGGAGAGGGTACTCACATGCAACCACCTAACGGGACACTTAACATCCCAAAGCCTATTATGTAACCCGTCCCTATCCCTCAAATTAATTGCTGCCATCCTTATCCTCCTTCTTCCACTATCACCTTGGTAATTCTTTCTAATCTCCTGCCGCCAATACTCCCTAACCTCCTTCGGGCAATCCTTACCAAATCCGGTATCGATAACTAAGTTAGAGTACTCGTCGCTGGGATAGAAATCAGGTGTGTAGTCATCAATTGTCCAGTCTTGAATGGATTGCATGAGAAGTGTGGGAGCATCCCAGCAGCAGAGCTTGCGGGTGCGTTCGGATTCGAAGTCGAGGGATGTGCCGAGGGGAATTATTCCGAGGATCTTAGATGGTTAGTATGTCCAGTCGAGGACGGGTTTTTGTTTGATGTTTATATTGATTGAGACTTGAATCTCACCCTCTTTGGTGCCAACAACGCCATCCTAACTGTAACCCAACCCCCCTGACTCGTCCCAAGGACAAACGCTTTGTCAATACCCAAAGCATCCATAACCTGAATGTTCATGTACGCAGTGTCCCAGTAGGTCCAATTTTCATTTTCAGTTCGGGTCTGACCATGACCTAGGAGTTCGATTGCTACGAGATTCATCGTATCATTGAGCTCCTTATTGGTAAATTGGTCTTTATACAGTTCTGAGGATGTGGTGAAGGAATTGATCATTATAAGGGTGGGTTTGGAGGGATCGATGCCGGGGGTTTGGTAAGCGGCGGCGATGCCGCCAAGATGGGGGACATGGAGAGTTTTGGTGTTGGGCATTTTGAACACAATAGGCGACTTATTATTTTAGCGAAAAAAAAAATATAATTCTATATCTTTTTTCCAGACGTCGTCTCTTTATATCTTTTTCCCGCGGAGTACTTTGACTCCTCATGTGTCAAGAAGCTAAACTGTGGGGTCAGGATCCACCACCGTCAACCATACGGAGGGTGATGTCGGTGTTCAGACGTTTTTTGGTGATAGCGCATTTCAAAACTCTCCTTATTATTGATTGAATTGCCGGCTTGGATCCCCAGGCGATCAGTCATCGCGTGCGAAGTTATTGATATTCACCACTAGCCCAGTAATAAGACCACACATCGACCACGTGGTAACCTTATACTTCAATCTGCAATTAGCTAGAGAGCAGATCTGCATAGTTGGCAGAAGACCACAAGTATAGATATGAAATTCGATATGAAACTCGATACGAAACTCGATATGAAACTCGATACGAAACTCGATATGAAACTCGATACGAAACTCGATATGAAACTCGATATGAAACTCGATGCATTCATCCTCTCTTTTTATCTCGTCATCTGCTGTGAAGTACTTCTGCAATTGTTTCACTCCGATGCTTAACTGAGATATCCTAAGGCTTCTCGGAAATCTTCAATATCAACCTTGCTGCTTGTAGTACTCTTAAGCCAGCGTGCCATCTCTGTGTATGCAAGACCCTGCTCTTGTAAAGCAAGATGTACACTCACAGCAGCAATGACCCTTGTGGGAAAGTAGCTAGCAACTTGGTAGTTTCGACACGCCTCCAATACTTTCAGCTTACAAATCCTTCCTATACTCGTTTCCATCAAGTCCACGATGTTGTACTCGGCTTTCTGCTTCCCGCTATACCCATCATAATCATCAGTTTCAAGCCATCCATCGCTTCTGGCGTTGATTTGGTCCATCGAGCGAGCGAGATAGCGGGAAGCAAATTCAAAGGGAAGCTCCTTTCGCAATTCGAATTTCATAACTCGTAGTAGGATCAGTTCGGCTTGGACAAGAGTTGAGCGTAGGGTGTCATAAAGGTTGGATGGGATTAACAATGGCTCTTCCGAGGGCTTGTGAGAATTGATAATTCTCCAGGCTGGGAGTAAGAATTCGCGTAAGCGTCGAGGGGCTTCGGTGCTTTTGGAGGCAAGGGATAGGGCTGCTAGGGCGACGGTCTGGGATGGGGATTAATGTTGCTGTTGGGGGAGATTATGAGGAAGACGGACAAGAGTATCGAGCGATGGAAGAACTTCTGTTGGGTTGGCTAGTTTCACATATTTGCTGAAATGATTGACATAGAGAAATGCCATTGCAAGAGTCTCATCAGGGCTGAATCGACGGGAATGTCAGGTGGATCTTCAGGAACGATGAACCATTCTCTTACAGCCTAAGGACGTTGGCCATCAAAGACATGAAGGACCACTGATCTGTTGTCCTAGGGATCAGTTCCCGCTGAGATGGCCCTTCTGAAGTCATTTTAACAATGAGAGTGGGGAGAAGAGGTTGGCTGGATATATAGCAAGGAAATTCGGAGGTTGAAGCCAAGACTTATTTTTATCTCAGTCCTCTGCACGAGCACGTGAAGTCACGTGATCATGTAGTTGCCTCTCGTTCTTGCGACATGATCAACTCACTTATCATTCACTTCATTCTCTCAACAGCAAAGCCATTCAGCGATTCATGATTGATGATTTAACTGCTTCACTTCAACTATGAGGAGTTGTCGTTTCCGCAAATACAAGTATTAAGTCCTTCCTTTGGTGAGACGTTTGACGAAGTGAATCGACATACGCAACAACCACCCCTGTTTGAAATCCGTTAAAAAAATACTGGAAGACAGGAGCTTACTGTCCGTTTATATATAAGGTGAAGGGGCCTACGCCTGGGCAGAAAGAGATGTCACTTTCTTCGCAGCCAACCCCCAGCACCGATACTCCAACCTCAACCGCCACCTATTCCACCACATCTCTCACCAATAGTGGTATCACTCTTAAAGATATCGAAAAGTTTATCTCGTTAGGATGCCTGCGCTTGGATAGACCCTTGCAGCACTATCCTGCTTCAGCTGACTCGACTGCAGAATGGGATGAACTCACCCACCTGAACTTGTCGGAGGTCGTAAGCGCAACACTTGGGACACATGTGGTAAAATTATTGCATGCTGGCTGGATCCGGCTTTTTATTCATCACAAACCTTGTCCAATTCTTGTTAGGGTCTTCCTGCTTCCACATGATGTAGGACGGCGACTCATTGACAGAGAAAGTAAGGCACTGAAATCATCACTTCGGGGGCTCTTACATCAAGTGGATGTGTCATTGGAAGCATGGTCGGGACACACTACATTCAGAGCCCAGCCATTCGACCCTTGGGCGACGGCGGAGGATGTTTCCTTGTTTTACCTCTTCAATAAGCTCCCATCGCCAACGCCAGACCCCAAAATCCCTACAAGCCAGCACACACGAAGAGCAATGGAAGAACTGTTGAAACAGTCCCCATCGTCTTCGACAGAAATTAATAAATCCGTCCATGGGCTGAAGACGAAACTATATCCATATCAAGCAAGATCTGCTGCTTTCATGATTCAACGAGAAACCACACCACAGTTGCAACTTGACCCTCGATTGGAGGAGAGACGGTCATTGACAGGAACACCTTATTACTTTGGAGCGAGAGACGGATCTATCCTACTTGAACCGCGCTATTATGAAACAAATCGAGGCGGCATTTTAGCTGAAAGCATGGTAATTTTGCCAGTTATCCCACCTTTCATCGTAGACTGACGATATCAGGGGCTGGGTAAAACCGTCATATGTCTGGCTGTCATTCTTGGGACTCGAGATCATCTTCCTCAGATACCAGGCCAGTTTCAACCACCCATGCCAGTCCGCGAGCGCGTCGGGTCTCTCGGTGAAATGGTGGCAAGTTCAATTGGACGAAATTCCATCCCTGTAAAGTCTGATCTGAGGCGCCTCGAGGAGGAGAAAGGGCTCCATCTGGATTTCTGTAAACTCCTCCTTGACAGTCATGTGCCCACATACGAGATTCCTGTTGAGGTACCACGCATGAACCGCACCACAAGGATTCCTCCCCCACAGAAGCTGGTGATGTGCAGTGGCACGATTATCGTGGTACCAAGGAATTTGCTGCATCAATGGCAGTCAGAGATCCGAAAACACGTTGTGAAAGGTGGTGTAAAGATTCTCATCATGGACTCTAAATCAACAAGACGGAAGATGAATACGGCTTTGAACAGCGACGAGGCAGATGGGGTGCATGTTCGAAATGAGCTACCATCCGCTTCGGAGCTCTTACAGTATGACATTGTACTCTTCAGCCGAAATCGGTTTGAACAGGAAATCCAAGATGGGGCAGATAATTCAGGACGTCGGTTGCGCGGTGGCGTGCCACTGGCCTGCCAATGCCCGTACATTGGTGCGACAAGAGTACGAGATTGTATATGTCTCGCTGAAGAGCGGATCTACGAGTCTCCTCTGAAAAAGCTTCATTGGTTGAGGATCATCATCGATGAAGGTCATAACTTCGCGTCAAAGAATGCAAACGCAGTCCTTGTGGCCAAACAGATCCATGCTGAAAGGCGATGGGTAATCTCTGGAACACCGGCCAAGGATCTGGTCGGCGTTGAGGTGGAATTACCCACTATGGACACGGATGAAGTGGACCCGTCCATTCTACGAGAACTTGCAATTGAACAACGGAAGACTTTCAATACTGAGGATGACACTACTGGAGCTGCGAAAAACTTAGGTTTGTTGGCGTCAAATTTTCTAATGGTCCGTCCTTGGTGCGATTCCCCTGCTGAGGGTAAATTGGACTGGGATGATTACATCTATCGACACGAACATCATCACAAAAGGACATATTCTGGGTTTTCCACTTGCTTCTTCAGGACGTTGGAGGGTCTAGTAGTCAAAACCAGGCCCGAGGATGTCGAGAGAGATATTGCGCTTCCGCCAATGACGCATCGAGTCGTGTACCTCAAGCCTTGCTGGTATGACAAGATGACTGCGAACCTGTTCATACAGGTACTGAGAGCAAACGCAATTACCAGCGAGAGAGTCGATGTTGACTACCTCTTCCATAAGAACAGCGTTCAAGCACGACACAGCCTGATCAGGAACTTAAGACAGTCGAATTTCACCTGGACCGGTTTCAGCATAGAGGATGTAGCTGGTACACTAGAAACTAGCGCGAAATACCTTGCGAAGGAGGACAAAGATTGTTCTCTTGAGGATGCCAATCTCCTTTTGGAGAGCTGTCAAATAGTCGCGAGTCTGCTCCGCTCTGACAGCTGGATTGCTCTCAGCAAATCCCACGAAGTTGGAATGTTCGTTGAAGAGTGGCCCCAGGGGTCGGAAGAGGAATTTGCTCTTGCATACCCAGAGAAGCCCGCAATGATTGGTATAACACAGTTGTTGGAAGCTCAATCGTGTGTGGACGGTCACATACTGTCGGAAGACCCATCAGAAGGGCTACAAAAGGTTGGTCAAGCAGCGAAAGCAAAGCTTGCCGCGATGGAGGAAGTTGAAAAGAAGACGAAGACGAAAGGCGAAAGGGATGCAACAGAGTCCACACAGGAAAAGAAGAGCGTACCGTCCTCTTGCGTCGTACAACCCGTAACGAGTCGAAAGGTAGCCGCCGTTGTTTCCAAAGCATCCCCCAAGAAGCAGAAAAAGTCTGCAAAGAAACCCGAATGCTCGAACCCGACCGAAGAATCAATGGAGCGAGAAGTTCTCTATGAGTCACCAGTAAAGCCTAAAAAACGGCGACTTACGCTGGCAGGCGAAACTGCAGAGCTTTTCGAGGGCTCACCCTTGAGGAAGACCCGTGTAATTGGCACCACATCCGCCAAACTCACGTACCTGATGGAGAAGGTCATGAAACACCAAGAAAAAGAAAAAATCATCATATTCTACGACGGCGACAACGCAGCCTTCTACATCGCTCAAGCCCTTGAAATGCTCCAAGTCAACCACCGAATCTACGCCAGAACCCTGGAGAACCCAATTCGGTCAAAATACGTCGCACTATTCAACGAAGACCCTGATATTAGGGTGCTCCTCATCGATGTGGCATGTGGTGCTTTGGGATTGAACCTCAACGTAGCAAGCGTGGTACTCATTGTCAACCCAATCAACCGTCCCAGTATCGAAGCGCAAGCCATCAAGCGAGCCCATCGAATCGGACAAACAAAAAGAGTCCTAGTGGAGACATTGGTCCTTGAAGGCACCATCGAAGAAGCCATCTTCAACCAAGCGAAGCAGATGTCACGGAACGAGCACCTGGAAGCAAAGACACTAGAAGATGCCGACAAGATCATGAATATTATTCAGAATGCGAAGGTTATACTTGTGGAGCCGGATGAAGACAAAGGGTATAAACAATGTGCGAGGTTGGAGACGCCGCAGCAGGTGTTTGGGAGGATGGGGAGGGGGAAGTATCAGAAGTATGGGTATGCAGAGAGGGGAGCCGGAAAGGAGGGTACGGAGAAGCCGAAGAAGAGGGCGAGGGCTTCGGGGCTGGGGAAAGAGAAGAAGAAGGTAGAGGACTTGGCGAACAGGGCTTTGAATGGGATTGCGGATGTCAACACTTTGGGTCCCACAACCACTGCACCACCTCCAGCGTCAGATGCCCCTTGGCCCTTTTCAAGTCTGTTCGGTGAAGCATCCCTTACATGAGCTTTTCCCAGATGTCATCGTTCAGCTTTCTCTATTTTCAAAGCGCTTTAGGAATGCGGCACTATCTGACAGCCAACGCCACATACGCGATAATCAAGGTCTGTAGAGGACTTTCAAGAGTATGGTTACAGATAGATGATCGATTCTTTCAAGCTCACACTGCTTGTAGCGATATGACTGTTTATATCAATGGCTTTTCCTAACTGAGAAAGAGAAAATGCGTCTAGCTGTTTAAGCACAGTCACTTTTGGATTTTCCAGTCTATCGTTACTATTTGAAGGGTTTTGGACAGCCAAGAAAAGACAAGCATTGTATTATAAGTGAAGCATTAGGCAAAAACATACAACAGCTGGAACTCTCGCGTGGTCACCTATCGCAATACTAACTAGCCGATTAGGAGGTTAAATACAGTTGATCGAACGTAAAGTTCTGTATTCTCACATCTATGGTCGCATATATTAGCAATCCAAAAACGTAAACGGCCATTATTGACAGTGAATTTCAGTATCACGTGCTGCGGAATGGTATGATGAGTCGGCCATGCCTTGCAGAGGAAAACCTTAAGACATTTCGATGCTGCGCAACTACCTACCCTGTCCTCTATTTACGAAGCTCATGGACCTTCCTCGTCTCAAGCCTTCTCTTTAGTGTCCCTCTGACCCCAACTTTCCCAGCCTCGGTATAGGTTTGAGAAGTTGCCTCTTTATTATATTTGCAGGAGGTTGCGAGCATGTTCACGAGTGTTGGCCTTAACAAGTTTCCACCAGGAAGCATGTAGAATTCGGGAATGTTTCATGCCCTCATTGGAGGTTGTGAATTCAAAGGACCCTCTAAAGACGAAACAATGCCCTGTACCGGTTATGGACGTGATTTTTGTAATCAGATCGTTCAGAAGACAAGATGATACAGAAGGAACCCTATATGGCAGTATGGGCCAAATCACAAATTTGGTATTCCTTTTTAAGTTAATAATTAGTACAATCTCGCTATACCGGCAAGCATATGCATCGGAGCAGATATTAAAACGTCTAAACATTGCCCGATTCTTATAAACAGCTTGACTGTATTTGAGAAACTGACACGACTTTCGCGTCTAATTAGACTGCCCAGTTTTATAATTTCAAAACGAAGATGGTGTTAGGCCAAGACTTCAGGCTCGAGGGCATGAGATGTGTCACCTTAAATATTGTTTCTGCAGCCTTCTAGGAAGAGGAAGTGCTATAATTACTAACTGGTGGAAAGAAAGTAAGCAGAGAGTCCTCATAGAAACATAGAAAATGTGTCGGTTGGTGTTATGGTTGTTATAAAGGAAGCATGCTTCGTCCAAGGGCCTGCATATCGCTGAGGGCGATGGGTCAGGGTGAAGGAAATCAATTCAATTCAACTCACATCCATGGGTACGTAGAAAAGGCTTGAACATTGTGCAGCGTTTATATAGCATACCGCTTTTATACCGCTTAGTTCGTTTATGATACGTAGTTGAAGAGAAACGGAAAGTTGGAGACATAACCCAATACGCGACCCTTGTGACGACAGAATAACAAACTTGAAGAAGATTCAGATGGAATCTAATGAAATTGGAAAGTATTAAGTAGAAATTCAATTGAGACGGTTGCGAAGTTTCGATCTATCTCATATACGACATACGACATGATGTGTTATTTATACTTCAGAGATCCTAGATAAATTATTATATCCGCGGACAGGTCGAACTGCATGCTCATATATAAAGATTAATAGTCAGGTTTTTGTTGTGCGGTTGTGAAGGTTGTGATGGCTCGGAATTCGGCATAGAAGATTCTCTGGTTTGGCGTACTGTAAATCAAGCTTTTCATGAGGCGCCTTGGCCCTTTGTAACGTGAACGTAGTCAGCCTTTCATTCTCTTGGTACCCATCTTTCGTATACTATCACTCTTTTATCAAAACCGTCCGGCTGTACGTTGTCTGTAACAGCCAAGCGCCCTGCCCGTTCTTCGCTTATGAATCAAAATCCAGTTCTCTGTCTGAAGGAATCTGTTACAACTTACCTCTCCCCTTTCCCCCACATCTCGCACACGCAAGCATGTCCATCATAGGATAAGTGACCCGAGCCATCCGCTGCGCTAAAATGTTTTGCGTCGTCATCTCTGCAAGTCAGCCATACCAAATTTGGCGGTATGGCACGGACTTGGTATCGTTCTTTTAGACATGTCTTCCTCCTGTCTCTTTTCTTCTATCTCTACCAAATAGACTTTTATATCGCGTGCAAGCGGCCCACCTTTCTTTTGTAAACTTGCGAGCTGCTTCTCTTGCCTTTCATTTCGCTGTTTTATACCCCATATCGGAGATAATCCGGTGTCTCTCGTGTTATTTTCGCTTCTAGCAAATCCAACGATCGGAAAACACATAACCAGAAGTACCCAGGCTTTCGCCTTTTTGGTATCCATCATGAAGCTCTCCAGGCGTCTGAAGATTTTGGTAATCGTACAAGTCGTGGGACTGCTGTACTGTGGCTCTCTCTACTTTGGCTGGAAGCTGGACCCTTCAGACATGCAAACCCGCATTAGAAACGCATGGGCTGGTTCCTCACACCGACTAGTGGTATTTGGAGACGACTGGTCTGACACTGGCGAGTACCGTGTCTCTCCACCCCCTAAAGAATACTCAAAAGCCCGAGATCCGGGTCAGGGAGAGCTTTGGACAGAAGTCCTATGTAAAGAAGTGAGACAACAATTGGCACACAAAGGATTGACACTGACAGTCAAACAGCTCGGTTGCGACTCCATTCATAACTTTGCAAGGTCGCTCCCTTCAAATCTAGAGATAGCAATAATTGGCTCGTTAGTTGATAGTGACATTTATGATAATGCCACAGCTGAAGGGCGCATCGAAACGCTCGCCCTTTTCGATTTCAAGACTCAAGTCCAACAGTTTCTTGCTTTCGATAAGCAAAGTAGCCGTATGTCTGGCCGCAGAACCAGACAGGAAGCGTCTACTTTTACAGTCTTCTTCGGTATCTGGGACATTTGGGAGTATGCTGTATTCAGTAAAGACACGGCGATCCATGCAATAAATCTTAGCATTGACGAGCTGTTCCGCAACTTGGATCTTCTAGCGGAGCGTATGGGCGGGCCTATCACGGTCGTGATCCCTAGAGTCCCGGATGTAACATTTCTACCACGATTCCAATCTAGGAAATATCAGAATGCCGCTTCTTTTGGGCACGATCAGCACCAATACGTTTATCTGTCGACTTACTGGAACACGATACTGTCTGAGACTGCTCTTCTCTGGCGTAATGGTGATGTCTTCATACCAGGGCTGAATAATATCATTGTGGATCAAATTCGAGCAAAGCAACTTCATTCGTCCCGGGTATCAGACGCAAACGGGCTTGGCAAGCTGACGCCTCTATTTGATGATGTTGAGAAGCCTTGTAAACCGCTGGAAGCGCAGTCCAAAGACGGGGAAGAGACGCACGCAGGCAGCGCGGAGAGGTGTCTTGAGCCAGACCGTCACTTATTTTGGTAAGGACCATCCCACGCACAAGCCCTTTGTCTTATACTAACTGGGAAGTAGGGACGATATGCGTATCAGTGGTCCTGCGCACAAACTTATAGGAGATGAGGCTGCGCGTTTGCTGCGCGGTAACATCTCCGTCAACGGTTATGCTCGGGACCATGCAAATGACCTAGATCTGGCTGCAACCTTATTTCAAAATGGAGGTAGCAAAAACTTGACCCAATTTGAGCTCAGAGCTCCTCCCGGTTATTAATAGCCCGCCTCCAATACGCTTATACCACTTGACCCATTTGACCGTACTTGAGTGGACAGTGAGAGCAAGGCAGGATTGCATCCCAATGCATTTCCATGGCCGAGCCATATTTACAACCTTTTTTGTGCCTCATTGTTGGCGGGGTATTGTCGCCTCCTTGCATCGCGTTGGTGAGGAATGTCTCAGAGGGTTCGCACACCCACCCGTCTTGGCCGTCGTGGGCCGTTAAGAACAAAGAAAAATCTCGCGATCATCCATTCTTCCCGTCTCTGTCTGGGACAATTGTATTGCTGGAGGCCTGCAATCGACAAACAAAGCGAAATTACCCCGAGCGGACTGGAAGATAATAATTACAAAGAAATACTCCTTTGCGGAGAACCGTGGTTATGCACCATTCTTCTTATTGATAATATAATGAAATTCTCTATCAAAGAGTTCTATCCCTAAACCAGCAATCGGCCTACTCATCTAAACATGTTGGCTAATCGAACTCTTCCGCCGCTTCTTCGGACTCCTCCTCCTCCTCCTCATCCACCGATTGCGACTTTTTATAACATCCCAAGGAGGTACGAGCGCTCAGCAAGAACGAGTATGGGTGACGATGCTGCAATCAAGGATGAGACTTCTGCGCGCAATACTCGAAAAAGTAATAGGATGCAACCCGGTTCTATATCGCCGCCGAGGTCTGCTCAACACTCCAAGGACCTTCAGGAACCCTCGCCTGTGGAACCTCCATCAGCGCGAATGACGGGGAAGAAAGCCCAGTCACTGAATGAAGAGGTGGAAATTGATGAACAAGATTCTACAGATGACAGTCCTCGAATCCAGAGTGCACCAACTTCTGGGTTTGGAGATTTGTCAGGAGGCCATGTTTGTCTCTGTCAACCTGGACCCAAGATCCCTCGCCCGAGGAACGGTAAGTCCAATTCTTTATTGACAAATCCACTGACTGAGACTGTCCTTATCGTTGAATAAAGAAGCACTCTTTGTTTGCAGGTTGTGGTTTATACCACTAACTCTTTGTAGCTTTTATTCTTTATCGGCAACACCATCAACATGCCATCGTCGCCCGCAATCCCGGTCTTGCTAACCCAGAGATTTCAAAGATAATAGGGGAACAGTGGAAAGCAGAGAACGATACAGAAAAGAAGGTTTGGCAAGATCTCGCACAGGTGTGTAGACGATTTTCCCTGTTCCGACGCAAATGCTGATATACCTTCTAGGAAGAAAAGGCGAGGCATCAGGAGCAATACCCTGAATATCGATACCAACCTCGCCGACTTGGTAAGCCTGGTTCGTTACCATCGAACTTGTCGGAACAACACGCTACAGTCGACAAGTACAGGTGTCCCCGCTGTGGTGGACGTAGTATTAAGACCCCCACCAGTCCGTTTCTGAACACTTCGGGGATTCCCTGTTTACCACCTCCGAATATATCTGACAACCTGACTCCAACAATTCGATATATTCCTATGATGAATAATCTCGATCTCGAATCTCCCGCACTCCGCCGACAGCGGCCCGGACCCTCGAATCTGAGCAACATACAGGTACCCACTCTAGCTGCAGTAGACACACCGATGTATAGTCCCCTTTCGCCAGACTCTAAAAGGCGCCGATATGACTACCCTGATAGCGGCCGAAGAAGCGATACTGGACCATATTACACCCACGCCCGTCGCGAATCCCTACCCCCAATCCGACAATCTCCTCTAAACACAGCTACCATGGCACCACCACGTACCCCTCGCAGGGTATCGGCTGATCTAAGCGTAATGCTCTCGCAGGTGCACGATCAAAGCCGAAGCGTTGAAGCGATGGCTATGAGTGTCCCGTACAACATTAAGATCAGAGTATTGGGCCGCATAACCCCGCCCCTGAAAGAGCCAGGGCCGACCAGTCCAGCAAACCAAGTCCGCGGTGCTATTCTCGCCGTCGAAGGCGATGATTTGGCCGCTATAGGGGAGCTTAGTACCTGGCTGAAAGACTTTCTTGAGAAGGACAAAGAATACCATCCCCGCATTGCGCAGCCCCCCACAATGTCCGGAGAAGATAAGAAAGACGTTACTTTCGAGGATTACTTGGATCTAATCAGAGAATGGCACGCAAAGTCTCGCGAAATGATCGAGTTTATTACTACACCCATGTCTCCACCCGCAATATCGAACTCTACAGATTCGAACTCTACAAATTCGAACGCTTCTTCGCACTCCGAGCCCTCCAACGCCCATGTTAGTACTTCGCCTAAACCTATTGTTATTCTACCGACTTATCAACTCCATGCATCGAATGTGTATACTAGTCGTATTCCTATTACAGATGCTTACAGCCCGACGGACCACTGGCAGTGGATGGCGACGCTCTGGCGCGGGACCGTTGGACCTGATCTTACCATCTATGTTGAAAGCGGTGAGAGGAAAGAGGGCGGAACATCTAAGCTAGTAGAGGTGGATGATCAAGTGAGGTATTTGACTGTACGGAAGGAGAAGGGAGCTCGGTTTGAAGATAGTGCACTTAGGAGAGTGGGATTTGAGGTTGGAGAGTGGGTTAGGGGGATAGGGAGCAAATGGAAATAATATGAATGGAGGGCGACTAGTGTTTAATTAGTGTAGTGACTTATAAGGGATGATTTTGGATGGGTTGGGCTGAAATCCAGGGATTTGGTGGAGGGTTGTCAGCAAGCGTGCTTCTGTTGAATTTGAATTGGGAGGCGCGAGATTTATATATTGAAACTGTAGATTTGTACGGTATATAGTATTCTATGTAAGGGAGAGAAGTATATAATAATATTGTTTTTGCGAGCTCTAGTATGAAGTGATGTTTTTTGTACTTGGTACCGAACTTCATCTACAAGGGTTGTGGCTGGTGTAACTGATGGGGCTGATGTAGCGGGAGTGTGCACAGCCACCGGGGAAACATTAATCCGCTAAGCCTGCTCGGGATGGTAGTGTGATGCAAGATCATGTCAGCCCTGACGGCTTTCACATGCGCTCAAAGTGTCACATGCAACTCCCACACACAGCCCTTCACTCTTTTGGAACTGGTCTAGCCCGGCAAAGTCCTTGTCTGAGTTGTTTCCTTCATCTCTTGTTGGAATCATGATTCCTACTCATCCTTCTTCTTACTACCTCTCCCTATCTTTAACTATTCTACACGACCTCATTTACGGCCTTTTCACGGCCTCTCCACGGCCTCTATCTTTACTCCTATTCTTCAGCTTTCTTTATGCACATCATAGCTTTCTGTGTGGGACACTCGGATCTGTTCTCGCGGAATAACTGTATGACGGCTTAGGCGCCGTGTAAGAGCAAACGATCCGTGATAATGATAGGTAACTAATGTCGAACAACATATCCCTCCTTGTAGAAAAAAAATGCTAAAAACTCATAAACTAGACCATGTACTCGGGCGACCATCAGTCAAGTTCCGCAAGATCCAGGTCTTCGCGGTAGTATCATTCTGGTCCTACTACCTATACAGGTCTGTCTACCACTCCACAGCTTTAAAATCAATGTACAGTAGCTCATACGTTAACCAGAGGCGACCGACACGGCCCGCCCCTCCTCCGCCGCCTCTCCGCATTCCTGTCTAGGCGCCTAACCACATGGCAAACCCTCGTCATTACTCTCCTCTGGCTTTATGTTGCTCGTAACTTCGGCAAATTAGTTGGCCTCGAATGCCCCGAACCGCTCGCGAACCTCTATAGTCGCTCGTATTTCCGCGCAACATGGGTTACGACGGCACTGGATGCGGGGTTCTGGTCCGCGATGCGAATAAGGAGGAAATGGTTAAGAGACTTATTGTCCATGGTGTTTAGTGTGTATTACATGGTCTGCGCAGAGCAGGCAGATGAGAAGGTGAGGAAGGTGAGGGGGATGCTGACAGTGGATCATTTGAGGGTTAGTTGGAATAAAGGGACGACTCCGTACTTGTCTGCGATTACAAGTATTATGCGGCCGAGACTTATGAGATACCCACCGAGAGCGATTAGGATACCCCGACCCGCGGAGAGTTCGTATAAAGAGCCGGTTCATGCGTGGCTGTATTTCAATGGACCAATTTCCGCGTTAAAGAAGCATGATAAGCTGGTTTTGGATATACCAGGAGGCGGATTTGTAGCGATGGATCCCAGAAATCATGATGATAAGCTGATGGGATGGGCTGCAAAAACAGGGGTGCCGGTTCTGAGTTTGGATTACAAGAAGGCGCCGGAATTTCCGTACCCTTACGCCCTGAACGAATGTTACGACGTCTACCACACTATCATTGCATCGAGAGGCCGATGTGTTGGAATGTCAGGGGAATATGAGCCAAAAATCGTCGTATCCGGAGACTCCGCAGGCGGGAATCTTGCGGTTGGGATGGTTCTCATGATTCTCCAATCCGGATCCACAGACACACGCCGTTGGCAAGGCGAGCGCGAACTCCCATCACCCGTAGGATTGATCCTCATTTACCCGGCTCTGGACATGAACATCGGGAACTGGATGACGGATGAGCAAATGGCTCTGATCCGTGACAGACGGGTCCGTAAGACGAACCAAGGAATTCTACGTCGGAAGAGCGACGATTATCGTCATCTAGCTCCCAACACACCACATGTTTCTGATGACGAAGATAGCAACGATGAGGCTGCCAATCCGCCATCATACCCAGATTCTCCTCGCTCTACACGGCTAGGCTCATCAATCCTTACCTCTCCACAAACAATGATTCGCCTCTCCGCCGCACACACAGGAAAAGACACAACAAACGGAACAACGGCCTTTTCCAAGGGCTCAGATGCCGCAAAAACCACCGCTTCTGCCGCCGCAACCATCGATGCCCCAGCCCCTCCAGCAACCCAATTAAGAACGCGACTAGCAATGTCTTCTATGATATCCTACTTCAACGACCGAATTCTAACCCCCGAAATGATGCGCGCTATGATTATTCTGTACATCGGACCCCACAACCGACCGGATTTCTCTACTGACTTTCTGCTCTCCCCCTTGCTCGCACCGGAAGCCCTCCTCGCGAAATTCCCTAAGACATGGATGCTGACGGGCGAACGCGACCCGCTAGTTGACGACACCGTGATCTTTGCGGGGAGATTGCGACAGGCAAAGAGGGCGGAATGGGTGTTCGGGCGTGAAATGGGATTAAGTTGGACAAGGGGCAAGAAAGAGTGGAGAGAGGAGGATGCGGTTGTTGTGGAGCTGGTTCCGGGGATAAGCCATGGATTCTTGCAGTTCGTTGGAGTATTTCCTGAGGGTTGGAAGTATATCACGCAGTGCAGTAGATGGATGTCAGAAGCTTTCGACATGGCTGAGGAGGAGAAGGAGAAGGAGAAGAGGAACTGGAACGGGAACGGGAACGGAGCTGCATTGTCGAGTAAGGCTAATGGCGGAACTGGCAAAAAGCATACAAATGAAGCATCCGACTACTTTGGGCCCCACGCTAATGCCAACGGCCACACTGACCGTTCCGCCTCCATAATAGGTCTCGCCGATGCCGTCAAAGGATTGTCCAGCACAGGACAACGACGGCGTGGCTCTATTCAAAATGGTAGCCTCCGTCACCGACGTTCAGGAACTGCATCCTCTGCCGACCCTGACGACGATCTTCCACTGGAAATGTCAGTCGCGCGCCCAAAGATCCCTTCGCCTACAACAAATGGGACAGCGATGCAGAGTTTCCGTGCTATCGATACAAACAGAGGACGAAGGCGGGGAAAGAGGGACGACAACAGGAGGAGGAGGAGCCTTGTGTCTTTAGGAAGTGAGGATGATTTATTGGGAAGACGGATGAAGGGATTCGCAGCGGGATTGATGGGGAATGGGATTGAAGAGGTTTTGCCTACGCCTTGATTTGATACTGCATTCAAAAGAGACAAGGGCTCTGAGTTTTAGAAAGAGAATTTGGATATATGTATAAAGCTAGTGAAGAAACTTATCTATACATAGATTGGGAAGCACACGTACATACGACTTTAGATAATTAGATATCAGTAGATATACCGATTATGAGTTTGTAGATAGATAGGTACATAGAGGCTTTGCTCTCTCGGAGTCCTTCCCTTATGGGTCTAGCATCAAACACAAATTCACGTGGTCGATTCAGCCTTACGCTTCCAAGATTTGAGTAATCCGGGGAAGCGGGGCTTTGTGTATGTTCTTCGGTAAGTTAATATTTAACCTTGGTAATATTTGTGCTCGCGAAGACAGCAAAGATAGCCGTTTTGTGTTTACCTTGGTCTTTTGACTATGGGATTTGCTCATCTACACGACTTCGGATGGGAGAGCTCGGGCTGGAGTCGGGACGGATGGAAGCGGAGATGAAGATGGGAGGGGGGGGGGGGGAAGCCGTGGATTCTAGATCAGATTATCTTATCTTAGCTGCTATTGGTTCATGCAGGTGCGGCAGAGTAATGGCGCAACGATGCCGGTTTGAGGTGTTTGCTCAGTATGAGAAGTGGTTTACAATGATATACTGTTGTATGGAGGTTATCACGAATCTAAAATGATCCCAAATCAATCTTCTTTTCTATCCAGGGAATTCAAGTGCAAGGCCTTCATTGGTGGCAGAAAGAACCACAAAAAGCTCTCTCTCTAACCAACTACCCCGCCAATTCTCCTATCCCGATTCATCTCTCCCCCGCCGGCCTTTCCAGCTCAGTAAACACAAACAAATCCGACCAAAACCGAAGCGACCACATGACTTGAGTCCCAAGGAGTCGGCCGGCGGAACACCCCATGAAAAAGGATTTGGGGGCGACTCGGAACTGCGAACTTTCGGGGTGTGAATGGTCTGGGGGATGGCCGTCGGTCAAACGGGAGCTGCTGGTGGCTGTTCTCATGTTTGCATCATTCTCCCCAAGAAAGACAAGAGGTGTTAAAACCAGAAAACGTCCGGCTTCCACGGTAAATATGATGGCCAGACTGGCTTGGAGCAGAGAATAAGTGAGGAATTGCCGATGTTTATTGGTTGTAAATAGTGTGTTGCTGCGCCGCTTACAACCCCTCATCTCTCCATCCGTCCCCTTCTCCCCGCAGGCTGAGGATTGTGGCTCGCTGGACTAAACGGATCACTCGACTAAAGGGCTAGCTGCTATGAGCTATTTCGGCGGCGTGAGAAACAGAGAGACACAATATTAAAACCGCAAGGCCGCGCCCTTCGCCCAATAGCTCCCTCTGCCCCTCATCAATTCCTTTTCGCTGTTCGTCTTCCTTCCCCCCCCCCCTTTTCTACACACTGCACTGCCCATTGTTCCTCGTTGGATGAAGGCACATCACCAGCATCACCACCCGTGACAGACTACTACGCTTACTTACCGCATCAGCTCTGGTCACCTACATACGCGTTCCGCGCCGTACAGCAGTTTTCGGAGGCAGCTACTGCATCGAGGTTCGAATAGGTTTCTCCCACTGCACCCGCCGGGAACAATCAATCTTTATTCCGCCCAGCAGCGCGCCTACGGATCCCTTTACCCGGAATTGAGACGTGGTATATCTACCACTGCCTTTGTTGCTCCATTCTGCCGCGTCCGTCAGCAGAAGAAGACTTTGCTTTCCCCTCCAAGGAAGAAGAGCTTCAAATTCACTTTTCCTCCGCCGTTTCCGCCTTTCCGAAGCTCCCCCCCTCTAGCTGCATTTCACACGACAATCACCAGCAACATGTCTGAAGGCGACGTGAAGCCAGTGAACCCCGTGGTCGCTGAGGCGCACGAGGTCGACACTTATCATGTTCCTAAAGCTTTCTTTGAGTAAGTTCGAAGCTTCTTCTCCCTCCTTTCTTCGTGAGTCGGAATAGCGGGGTAGCTTTGTGCCCCGCGCCGCCTCCAGAATCGCCGTCTTCGGCACCCTTCAAATACTTCAATCACGTCTTTTTCTCAGCCACCAGAAATGGGGAAAATCCAAGATTCCGTAGCCAATGTCGTACAATGCCCTCAATTAATTTTCTGCAATGGTTCATTCCCCTTGGGCTAACTTTCGACCTCCAGCAAGCACCCCCACACTGCTCCTCATCTCAATGGCCTCGAAGACTACCAGAAAATGTACCAGGAATCCATCAAGGAGCCCGAGAAATTCTGGGCCCGCATGGCCCGGGAACTCCTGACCTGGGAGCGTGATTTCCAAACTGTGCACTCTGGATCCTTCGCTAACGGCGACAACGCCTGGTTCCTCGAAGGGCGTCTGAACGCTTCCTACAACTGCGTCGATCGACACGCATTCGCCGACCCCGACCGCACCGCTATCATCTACGAAGCGGATGAGGATGGCGATGGCAGGAAGATCTCGTACGGCGAGTTGCTTAGGGATGTGAGTAAGTTGGCGTATACGCTCAAGCAGATGGGCGTCAAGAAGGGGGATACCGTGGCGGTGTATATGCCGATGATTCCAGAGGCGTTGGTTACGCTGCTTGCGTGTACGCGTATCGGTGCGGTGCACTCTGTTGTCTTCGCAGGCTTCTCGTCCGACTCCCTGAGGGACCGCATTGTCGACGCTGAGTCCAAGATTGTGATCACCACGGATGAGGGCAAGCGTGGTGGAAAGGTTATCGGAACCAAGAAAATTGTCGATGAGGCGCTGAAGCAGTGCCCAGGTGTCTCGCACTGTCTTGTCTACAAGCGTACTGGCGCTGAGATCCCATGGACTAAGGGCAGAGATTGGTGGTGGCATGAGGAGGTTGAGAAATACCCTGCTTATATCCCACCTGAGCCGATGAACTCTGAGGACCCTCTTTTCCTACTCTACACCTCCGGATCGACCGGTAAGCCCAAGGGTGTTATGCATACCACCGGTGGTTACCTGCTTGGTGCTGCCATGACTGGAAAGTACGTCTTCGATATCCATGACAAGGATGTATTTTTCTGTGGTGGTGACGTTGGATGGATTACCGGACATACATATGTCGTCTATGCGCCATTGCTCCTCGGTGTTACGACCGTCGTCTTTGAGGGAACTCCTGCCTATCCCAACTTCTCACGCTACTGGGATGTGGTCGAGAAGTACAATGTCAGCCAGTTCTACGTTGCACCTACCGCTCTGAGGTTACTCAAGCGCGCTGGTAACCAGCACGTCAAGCACCAGATGAAGAATCTGAGAGTTCTTGGGTCCGTCGGAGAGCCTATCGCGGCTGAAGTCTGGAAGTGGTATTTTGAGATTGTTGGAAAGGAAGAAGCTCACGTTGTCGACGTAAGTGCGACCTACATATCCACCCCTATTCGGACATTGCTGATATTGAATAGACATACTGGCAAACGGAAACCGGTTCCCATGTTATTACCCCCTTGGGTGGTGTCACTCCCACAAAACCCGGCTCCGCTTCTCTCCCCTTCTTCGGTATCGAGCCCGCTATTATCGATCCCGTCTCTGGCGAAGAGATCCACGGAAATGATGTCGAGGGCGTGCTTGCTTTCAAGCAGCCGTGGCCCAGCATGGCCAGGACTGTCTGGGGCGCCCATAAGCGGTACATGGATACATACTTGAACGTGTATAAGGGATACTACTTCACGGGTGACGGTGCTGGCCGCGACCACGAGGGCTATTACTGGATCCGTGGACGCGTTGATGATGTTGTCAACGTGTCTGGCCACAGGTTGTCTACTGCTGAGATTGAAGCAGCACTCATTGAGCACCGTAAGTTCAAACCGACATTGTACGACCATAGGTGGCCCGAGTACTAATGTCCACGCAAGACTCTGTCGCCGAAGCCGCCGTCGTTGGCATTGCAGACGAGCTCACCGGCCAAGCCGTCAACGCCTTCGTCTCCCTAAAAGAAGGCGCCGAGCCCAATGACCAAACGAAGAAAGACCTTATCCTGCAAGTCCGCAAATCGATCGGCCCCTTCGCGGCCCCGAAGGCCATCTTCGCAGTTCCGGACCTGCCCAAGACGCGGTCCGGCAAGATCATGCGCCGCATTTTGAGGAAGATTTTGGCGGGTGAGGAGGATCAGTTGGGCGATATTACGACGGTAAGCTTTCTGCCTCTATTCCTTTGAGGGAGCTCTTTGAGGCTGGAGAGGGCGGGGTATCGCCATGACGCGTTCAATATCTTGGCGGTTCTGGATTCGGATGCTAATTCTTTTCGGCAGCTTTCGGATCCTTCTGTTGTTGATAAAATTATCGATATCGTGCACAACAGCAAGAAGAAATAAGCAGCTCGCACTGCCACTGCACTGTCACCACGAATAGGTGACGTAGGCGTCAGGGCTTGGAGTTCTGGGGATTAGGAAACTAAAGACCGAAAAACGGAGAATGAGATGAAAGACACGCGGTTATGGCTGCTACGGATCACGTGCACGAGATCTATAGCTATAGTGGTTGCTGTAATTTCTTGGACGGCTACTCCGGACTTCTTTCTGGCCATTTTGTTGTCGTTGTTTGGAAATGTCGCGATATGATTAGTGGAAGGACCACTATACCTTTGAATGAAGTAGAGGCAGTATGTTTTTTACATTCACCATTTTTATCTAACATTTGTTCCCTTGGGAACACTTGCCTCCGTGGAAGCTGGTGATCAAACCATGTATGTTGGGAAACAACGAATACAGGCACACACGTGAGTGTTGCAATGGGTGTTGCAAGTCGTGAATGGCGGCAAGACAATTGTAGTTGTGTATGATTGCTGCCGCAAGGTTCGGGAGTCCGGCAGCCCTGGTTCCTTCGCCAACGCCCCGCAGGTGCCGCCGCCAGACAGATGTCCAAGAACAGCCAAGGTTTGGGGCTGTGTGAGGATTACGACTCCTTGTTCTTTTGTCCGGCCGTGCACTGAGTGTAAGAGGCGAAACGGCGTAACAACCTTATCCCCAGTACAACCTCTCTCTTGTATACTGTCTGGCTGTCTTTCGCTACGTACTTTTTTGTTTTATTAATTTAACTGCTCTCTACTTTTCGCTTTCTCTTTCGCTTAATATTAAAAACGAAGTCTCCAAAGGGGGAGATAGGCCTCCACTCCGTTATGCTACTCCCCAGCGCCCTTGTCGGCCTTCTCGCACTCACCACAACATCCTTCTTGCCCGCGTCCGCCAGTTCCACTGCACGAAACCCCCTGAGGGCCCTTGCAATAGCTCGTAATCCTTTGGTATTAACACAAAATCATCGCGTCACAGCTGTTTCCACCTTCGACCTTGCGTTCGACTACTCCGGCACTCGGATACGGTTGAGCCTCGAGCCGAATCACGATATCATCCAGGAAGGTGCGGTGTTCAGTTATTTGGATAAACATGGGAGGGTTGTGAAAGAGGTGGGGATTAAGAGAGAGGAGTATAAGGTGTTTAAGGGGGTTAGTTGGGTGAAATCGAAGAGGCGGAGTCCGGACACCCCGGACTGGGAGAGAGTTGGCTGGGCCAGGATAACAGTCATGCGGGATGGTGTGAGACCTTTGTTTGAGGGGGTTTTTACCGTTGGACATAACCACCATCATATACAAATGGGACAGAGTTGGCGGCAGACGAGGCATAACCTGGATCCGGAAATTGATTTGGGGAGGGAGGGCGAGGGGGACGAGGACGTTATGGTTGTTTGGAGGGATTCGGATATTAAGGCAGATGAAGAGGAGGGAATAACGGAGTTGAGGAGACGGAATATGGATTTGGCATGCAGGAGCGATGAGTTGGAGTTTAACACTCTGCCGGATCATCCTGTTTTTGCGGCCATGAGCAAGAGGGAGGAGGTTGAGGAGAAGCAGTTTTGGAGTACTCCGATGAGCAGCTTGTTTGGAAAGAGGCAGCTGGATAATTCGCCGCCTGGTGGCGGGAATGGTGCCGGTGTAAACCTCGTTCAGAGTATCGGAAGCACGGCGGGTTGTCCTTCGACGCGGAAAGTCGCGCTCGTCGGTGTGGCTACGGATTGCTCGTACACGGGATCCTTCAACTCCACAGAATCGGCAAGACAAAATATCATCAACCAGATGAACTCAGCTTCCAATCTCTACGAAAGCACCTTCAACATCTCGCTCGGCTTGGCGAATCTCGTCGTCACGGAAGCGAATTGTCCGACGAGTGTGCAGAGCTCGACGCCGTGGAATCAGGCCTGCAGCAGCGATGTTGATATCCAAGAGCGGTTGAATTTGTTTAGCCAGTGGAGGGGCCAGCAGAAGGATACTAATAGCCATTGGACGCTGCTGAGTAAGTGTAATACGGGGTCGGCGGTGGGGTTGGCGTGGCTAGGCCAGGCGTGTACACAGGGGAGTCAGAGTTCTAATTCTTCTACTGGAGGAGTGGAGAATGTGGCTGGGGCGAATGTGGTGGTAAGGACGACTACAGAGTGGCAGGTCATTGCGTGAGTGGTGTTCAGAACCCCTTTTTCCAGTTGACATAGGGGTGCTAACAAAACTATAAAAGGCATGAGACTGGCCATACCTTTGGCGCCGTCCACGACTGCACCGCCCAAACATGCGGCGATGCCAACACGGTCAACGCCCAACAATGTTGCCCCCTCAGCTCTGGAACCTGTGACGCTTCCGAGCGCTTCATCATGAACCCGTCCACAGCCCAAGGCATCACCCATTTCTCCCCCTGCTCCATCGGCAACATCTGCTCCGCCATGCTGCGCAACAGCGTCAAATCAACTTGTCTCACCAACAACAAGGGCGTCATTACGATCACCGGTCAGCAATGCGGTAACGGCATTGTCGAAGAAGGCGAAGACTGCGATTGCGGCGGCGAGGAGGGATGCGGCGACAATGCCTGCTGTGAGCCCAAAACCTGTAAATTCAAAACCGGCGCTGTGTGTGACGATTCCAATGAAGACTGCTGCAAGAACTGTCAACTCGCGCCCGCGTCCTTCGTCTGCCGCGCTTCCACGGGCCAATGCGATCCTGAGGAGAAGTGCACAGGCAACAGTCCCAATTGCCCACCAGACAAGGTGAAGGAGGATGGAAAAAGCTGCGGGAAGGGGTTGAAGTGTGCGTCAGGCCAGTGTACGTCGAGGAATCAGCAGTGTAAATCGGTGATGGGGAGTTATACGCAGGGAAATGATACGTATGCCTGCGATAATAGCAATTGTATGTTGAGTTGTGGCAGTCCGGAATTCGGACGAGGGGTGTGTTATGAGATGCAGCAGAATTTCTTAGATGGGACGGATTGTGTAGGAGGTGGGAAGTGCCAGAATGTGAGTTTCTTCTTAGCTAAATCCCCTACCAGAGAAGACACCCCCTTTGAACTCAGGAGTAACATTCTATCAGGGCCAATGCCAAGGCGGTTCCCTAGGCAAAGAAGTCAAATCCTGGATCAACGACCACAAACCTATCGTCATCGGCGTCGCGTCCGCTGTCGGCGGTCTCCTCGTGCTCTCTATCCTGGGCTGTATATACCGCTGCATCAAGCGCGCCCGCGCTAGGAAACGGTATGCTGCGAGTCCGTATGTTACCCCGGGGTATCCTCCGACGGGGAGGAGCGGGAGGAGAGGCCAAGCCCCTCTAGCCCAAGGATATGCATCACCACAGCAAGGGTATCCGATGCAGCAGGGCTATATGCCGCCTCAGGGGTATGGGCCGCCTCAGTATCCACCGCCGCATGGTGCGCCGCCTATGAGTCCGGCGGCTCCGGGGTATCATGGGAGTGATATACCACAGCCGCCAGCACCAGAATATAGACGGTATGCTTAAGGTATCATCACCGACGAGCAATATTAGGTGATTTCGTTTCTTTATCGTATTTCTCATTTGAGTATTATTTTTGCATTGGGATTGGAAATTTGGCTACTGGTCTGGACCTGAAAACTTGGTATACTACGGCTTCGCACAGCATTCCTATACCCCTTACGGCCGTTTCGTAGAGTTGACACTTAAACTATAAATTCTCTGCTCGTTATTGGATCGTTGCTATTTATATTTGGTCTTAGGACGCTTATATCTGTAGCGTGGTGTTAGGTTGCATTGCATCTACGCATGCATGGTTGGAACCCTTATCTTGCGATATATCCTAGTGTTATGTAGGTAGTTAGTGTCGACTCGACAGCAGGATGTATAAAATTATCAGTATCCTTCAGCAATGGCAATCCCATACTGTATTGAAGGATTAATATAGAGTTTTTCGTATAACGTTCAATTCCTTAGTAGCCCCTCCTTCCTTCCTAATTATACCTCCCTCCATTCTATCCGGTCTTCTCGTGGTCCTCCGTAGCAAGTGAACCTCATAGCAATAGCTCTCTTACTTTCTAGTTCCACCCTCTCTTGCCCCTTTCACCCTTTTATTTAACTTTCCTTCGAAGACTGGAACTTCAAGTCTACAAACTCTTATTGCCTTCCTACTTCTATAATATCCCGACTAAGGCTGATATATCATTCCCCAGAAGAGAAACATTAATTCTTATTAAGGGCAGTCGATGCGGGTTATCTAAGAAATTGTTCGGACTACGTAAAGATGGATTCAGTATCACTTCCAGTTTATTTCTCCGCCCTAACCGTTTCACTACTAGCCTAGGATTATGTATCTGTATCGCTTTGCGAGATCTTTTCACAAGTTCTATGCGAAATCATTTGTAAAGGGAGAAGTCCGATCCAGCATCGGAGATCGAATCCATAATTTGTAGGATAAATACATAATTAACCTATTAATAATAATAGGTCGCTAGCGATAAAGCCAGGCCAGACTTAATGCAAACACGGAGTAAACGTACAGATGATATGAATACAACAGCCTTTGGATATACATTTCGACATACTAAACCAACCTGAACCGAACCAGAAACCCACTCATTTTTCCAATCAACAAGAGTCTATAATACACATACTATACAAGATACAGCAAGCCTCCCTCCATGTTCTGTTTTCCTCTTTGGTTGTATCCACTTATCCCGAATCCATTCAAACTAAATACAGCTTATCCCCTAACCCTAGCAGCCCTATCATCCTTCTCCGGCGCGACCCCAAACCCATACGGACTCCTCTTCCGCCTGCCTCTGCGATCCCCAAACTGCTCATCAAACTTCTTGATCGCATTCAGACTCGTCATATCCTCGGATATACTAGCGCTGATCTCCTGAAGTGCCTTTTCGAAGTGGTGGGGGCGGAGTGTGCGTTTAGCGGGGAATGTGTATTTGATGTTGGGGGAGAGAATGGGGCCGGGAGAGGTGGGGGAGGTAGTCGACGGAGGTAACGGGAATCGGGAGGTATTCAGCGATTCGAACACAACAGAGGAAGATGGTTCAAAAGAGGGCGCTTCCGAGGGAGAAGTAACTGACAACTCAGATTGTGTTGCTGGTGTCGACTCAGGTGTTGGTGTCTCCGGCCTAGGAATCGGCTCCGGTTCAGCCTGTTCTCCTGCATCCGCTTCCGACAAGTCCTGCTTGGCCACTTCAGCCAACTCCTTCGCCGCTGCAATAGCTGCCTGTTCGTTTTCCTCCCTCACACACGCCAACGCTGCCGCAACCGCCATATTCTTAAGGTCCGAACCGCTATACAACGGCGTCCGTTTTGCGAGCTCTGCAACATCAACGGCGGGATCAAGTTGTTCGTCCCTAAGGTGGATCTCAAGGATCTTCTTCCTGTCCTGCTCAGTGGGCAAATCGACTAACAATCTTCGCGGTAACCTCCTAATAACTGCATCATCCAAGTCAAAAGGTCTGTTCGTTGCAACCATGACGAAGACGGAGAGGTCATTAAGCCCATCCCACTCCTTCAAGAACTGGTTTAGGACATCACGATGGCTAACGCGGTGTCTGCCGCCATCTCTGGAGCCGAAAATGGCGTCTGCTTCATCGAGGAAAACCACACACGGCGAGAGTTTCCGGGCTAAGCTGAAAATAGCAGTGACATTCTTCTCGCCCTCACCGACATACTTGTCATTGATTTCGGAGCCGGACACTTCGAGTACCGTTGCGCCACTCTCTTTAGCAACGGCTTTGGCAAGAAGGGTTTTACCGGTACCTGGGGGCCCGTAGAGGAGGACGCCCGAAATCTTGTCGGTGGCGAGAACTCCGTAGTTGAATGCGTCTGGGCGGAGGAGAGAGAGTGATGTCAGGGTTCGGACAGCTTCGACAGTTTCCTTAGGGACGTGGACGTGACCGAAGGTGGTTTTGATGTTAGCGGGGTTAATGATACCTCTTACAAGTCCTTTTTCGTGCTTTGTGGCATTTTTGATTATCTTGTCAATGTTTTGCTGGGTTTTGTCTGGTTTAGAGGCCTCTGGCTGGGTTTTCGTTGAATCTCCAGAGGCTTCAGATATCTTGTCGATAGAGGAGTTGAGGGTTTGAATAGCGTCTTTGTAGACTCTGATCATGCTTTTAACCTGTTCAGGCTCGACCTTAGAATGGCCGTCCACGGCTTGAGATTGCCAGCAAAAGTCGTATTTTACCCTGTCACTGACCCTTAAGAGTTGGGCAGCCAATGCGATGTGTGCCCAGGTTAGGTGAGGACTGCTTGGGTGTTGGAGATGGAGGCCGTGAGCAGTAAGAGCTATCCGGTGAACTTCATCATATGATAGTACTCTGTGGGAAAAGGGTTTTGGTAATATTCGTACAAAGGCGTCGTCTTGTCTGATCGCGAAGGGATCTCTTAACTTCTTCCAACTGCCGGGGTCAAGGTTCCTTATCATGTCGTGAACGTGCCGCAAATTAATCCTGATCGATTTAGCTTTCGCGGAGGAGGAGATTCCTAACTCATCTGTCGAAGTGAACTCTTCAATATTAACCAAAGACCAGGCGTCTAGAAATTCATCATTTTTCGTCTTCGGTACCACGATAGTCCTGGAGTAACTGGTAGAGTCGTCAGACTGTATGCCAGTAATACCCTCTGGTGTCATTTCCGGAATCAACTGCATGGAAGAAGTGGTCCCCAAAATCAAGATACTTTGGCCTTCACTTCTCCGTTTTCGGACAATATCTTCGAGTTTTTGGAGGATCCGGCTGCCGTACGAAGTAGCATTGAGCTCCTTAATGTCCTTGATCCGTATTATTACCGGTTTAGAAGGTAGGAGAGGGGTATGTGAAGGAGGGCCTATATGGACCTCGAATTCTGGACGAGTTCTGATATTTTCTGACAATAAGCTTTCAAAATCGACCCGGAAAGGTTCAGAGGAGGACGTTGAGAAATCGAAGAATTTCGGCTCCTCCTTCGACGAAGGCGACGACTCTTGCGTCGGCGGCGGAATTCCTTCTTTACTGGTATCCTTTGTAGGCTTCCGCTCTCTTTTCGTTTCATTGGCATCAATCAAAGCTTCTAATAGCGCCGATAGCTTCAAATCTTCCAATCGTTCGGCCTGAGTTTGAACTGGGGCAAATTGACTGTGTGAATCGCCGATATTTTGAATCTGAGTCTCCTGTCCCCCCAAGCCCAGCGCCTTGAGGAGCGGAGACCCGCCCCTGACATCCAGTACGATCTTCGGCATAGGAAACTTAGCAATACCAAATTGCGCCGGCTGAGAATTTTCCTCTTGCTCTTGTGCCTCTGTCTCCTTATCTTCCACCTCTTGGTTAACCATCTCCTGAATGGACGTCTCTAGATCGCGCTCCACTTTGTACGTTTCGTAACCCAGCGAGCGTATAGAATTCGGCGACGGTTCCGGTCCTTCACCGAGATAATCGCCAGCAATCTGCGCTAGGTCCAGTGCATCCAAGCTCACCAAATCCGCCCCCATATCATCTACCAGCGTTTTGATAATCATGTGCAGCATTTGTTCCGAATCGGCCGTTGTTCCCTGTAGAATAACATTCGTCTTCGCCGTGGGAAACGCAGCAACCGAACCGGTATTCACACAAGACAGAGCCGCTGCGACTGTAGCCCTAATTTCCGCCAGGACAATCGGCGAAACATTGTTGTTCAGCAGTAACTCCGCCTTTTCGCGCTCCGTGAACGGTTTATCTCCTCCCTCTCCACCTTTTGCTTTGGCTTGAGCCTCACTCTGTATTGCAGTCGATAGTTTGATATACGACACAAACCGCTCAATCTCATCCTTCTTCAACCCCTTGTTCAACATAAACTTGACAGTCTGCCCCAGCACCGCGGTCGCCCGTTCCGAATTCCAAAAGGGATAGCTTAACGCGCCCTGTTCTCCTGACTCTTTATCGCTTATACTGATAACACAATCCCTCCGCCTCATAGGTCCCTTTGTAGCCGTGGGATGGTTCTCGCGCAGCCATACCCTGTTTTCTAAGAACCAATTGGGTATATGTATTGGCGGGAGATCTTGCGTTCGATTTCTGCGCTGCGTCCGTTTGAGTGCGGATCCATACCGCCGCACCATTTCTCGAGATTGTTGTAACTTCCTGGCTAGGGCCTCCGGGTCTTCGGGGACACCTCCGCGCTCGCGCTGTTCCACCGCGCCATCTTTCTCGCCGACAGGAGGAACATTCTGTTCGGTGGGGTTATTATTATCTGGATTCGGTGACGAGGTGGGAGTTTGTAGCCTCCAGGCCGTGAAATGGAGAAAGCGCGGTTTCGAGATAGTAGGGTATCGGCGGCCTTTGATAAATCTAGCGGGCGTTCTGGACTTGGAGGCTGCTCGCACGGTCGGCCATACTACAGCCTGCATCCGGACTCCAGTTGTCCTCGAGAGAGCGAGGTGATACGGAGGGTTGAGCGGTAAGAAGGGTAGTAGTGTGCTGTTGTTGTTGTTGTTGTTGTTGAGAGGCGTCAGTCTCACTAATTTCTGAGGTTTGGGGTCAAATATCAAAGAACAGGCGGCCGGCTAAAGATGCCTCTTTTGATCACCTCCACTGGTAACGCCAACCTCATATTACGAAGAACGCCCATTCAGAGGCAGAAGGAAAGCGATTTCGTTGAATAAATTCCATATATTAAGGTCGTGAGATGGAAATTTAATTGTGGAAGAATTAAACTCCTAAGCTTAAACTCTTCAATAAAATCCATTGCCCTGAAATTAGTTTCCCAGATTATAAAACGACAAGTTATCATGTTTACGTAGATTTCACTAATTTCACAAGGAGACAAGGTCTCATAGTAATTCCCACTCGATTAATATATGAGGCTGGCCTCTTCTTGAAGGCAGGTCCAAGTAATATTTTGGCCAAAACTAATAATATAAGGTCATAATCCGGTATCAAGTGAAAAAGTAGTAGAGGGAAACGCTAATACTACGGCGGCTCAGTCAGTAGCAGTAGTGGAATAACACAACTTCCACACTGGTCCGAACTGGCTGATGCCCATCAATGCTCCAATGAAAATGTGTCGACAATACCGGGAAGCCGTAAGGAAATATCCAATGCACCAAAATCCCTTTTCAACGCCATGCCCGCGAAATCCGGTGCCCCTCTGACCGGATCCGCCTTGCGCGGTTCGTTACATTACTCCGCCGCTGTGCTCCTTTGTCCTGTATTAATCATTAATTCTGTGTCTTCGTTTCTCTCTCTGCTTATACTATACCACTGAGGCGGGCTTGACAAGCATGTCCCCGTTAGTGCGCATTGAATTCAGTACCACGCCTTGGTCGTCATTGTTCTCCTTTGCCTGTTCTTTATCCTCATCTTTAAACATCTCACGAGCAGGCGATGGCGTTCCTATTGAGATGGCACTCTCGCTATTTTCCCTCTCTCTCATTCTCATCGCCACACTCGCAGCAATCTTCTCGTCGAGCATCGTTACCAGTCTCTCCGAGTACTGGTCCAAGAGTTTCACCATGGTGGATTCATCCACACTCTTCGATTTCGCCCTGTCTCCAACAGCCCTGACAGTCAGAGCAAGTTCGCGCTCGAGCTCTTCTGCTGAATCAGAGCTTAAGCTATCAGAGCTGTTGGCTAATCTTTTCCGGTATGCACGCAGTGTCCGGCATAGGCTTTCCGTCGAGGCACTGATGCTTCCAAATTCGGTCGCAGGGCCACTGGCTTTGGAACGTGCCCGGGTATCCATCGAGGACCGTCGTTTCGGCACATGACGTGGACTAGGCGGCGACGGAGAACGGTTTCGGTAAGACGTGCGACTTGGGATATTTCGCGGCATGCAGGGAGATGGTTCCAATTTCGGGGCCTGTGCTAAGGAGAATTTAGACAGTTTCTTTCGCAATTTTGGCGACCGGCTGCCTGAAGGGATCGCAGTCTCCTCATCAGGAGATCGTTGGAAACGCGCAAGCTCAGACTGCGAGAAGACGCGACGGAGGGGCGGTTTAGTTGCCAACAGGTCTTTGTTTGCCGGCGTATTTGGGCCTAGAATATCCATGGATTGGGATAGATCGTGGCGTTGAGGTGGTTTCATATCCAGAGACCAGACGAAGATTGTACCGTCTGCGGCAACTGTGACAAGCGATTTCGATTCTGGTGTATCGTCGTCATCGCTCTTTTTGGTGATTACTAAGGCGATATCCGTAACCCCCTCAGTATGACCCCAATCCCGAGCAAGAAGACTCCCACTCTCGTCATAAATTCGAACGGACTTGTCCGTGGAAGAAACCCCGGCAATCAGAGCACCTTGGGGTCTCCTTAGATGGACCAGAGATGAAAGAACCACAGCATCGCCTCCCTCGCTATCCGTTGCCCGAAAATTACTCAGTGATTGGGCGTTCCGCAAGTCATACTTGTGAATATGTCTGTCAATAGTTGAGACCCATAGCATGTCATCATTCTCCACATCCCAAGCCAGGGAAGTAGGAGTGGTCTTCAGAACCACCGTACGTAGGATGATGAAGGCACGGATGGTTTCTCCTTGCTCTTCTCGAGATACCAGTTCCCGGACGACCAACGTCCGGTCAGATGAGCTGGAAACCAGCCTCGTCCCATCCCGAGAAAATAAAACCCTGGTGACAGCCCCAACATGTTCATCCAATGTCTGCAGCAAGTCCCAAGAGCCACTCCTTCTGATGAAAACTTGAACTGTTCGGTCACGACCAGAGCATGCCACATAGGTAGGTTCCGTCTTTTCAAATATTGCGATGTCAGTAATTTCGCTAGCATGGGCCTTGAAGCTGAAAGCACTTGTCTTGTTCTTGCAACCAATGATTCTATGACGGTCAGCATAAACTTAGATAAGAAACACAGGGGATTATACCTCAAGACACCATACTTATCACCTGTTACGACATAGCGAGCCCCTACCGAGGCGCTTACCACTTTCAGCTCATTTGGGTCTGCCTCGACACCTTCTATTTGCTCCAGAGGAACTTCCAAAGAGTGTTTGCAAGCCCCCTCCTGCCCCCAAAAGAAAACAGATCCTCCGGCTGACCAAGTGAAGAAGGAGGCCTCCACGGAATTGGGTGTAGCAAGTGCCTCGACTCCAAGGACTGAATCGCAATGAGCTGGAAGCCTTTGAACAACATCGCCTACTAAAGATTCATCATCGGCAGCATTTATCCTTGACAGGTGTATTGAGCGGTGCGAATCCACGGTCACTAACATATCCAGAAGAGGACCAATTGCTTCCACGTGGGTAATATTGGTAGCCAGATCCACCATCGGAGACTGTATGGGCGGAGGTGGTGAAGGAGGAGGCGTGGTTGTGCAGAGAATGTGGTGAATATTCAATGATTTCAAGCCACCTTGGCTGCTTGCGAGATGGAGACGGCCTTTCGTATCCACAGCCATAGAGGTTACTCCGAATCCGGCATCGGCAACTTTAGAGAATCGTTGGGTGCCGTCCGTGTCGTCAATGAGACAGATGTCGCCTCTATCGGAGGAGACTATAGCCTTACCCGGCGCCACCGCGACTACGCTCGTGAAATTGGCTTCAAGTAGTGATCCGAGCAAGCAATTTCTCCCATGTAAAGTTTTATGTGTGCTGGAAAGGGCAAATGAAACGTCGCTCTGTCGCGCCTTGGATGCTTGAGGAGCGGGAGCGGGTTCTTCTGTTCGCCAGACCTTGACATGCCTCGTTCCAACACTAGAACCAGTTAACCTTATAAACTGTTATATTAAACATCGGATAAGATGATTTAGCGCCAACCCTCATCCATGGTTCTACGGGATGTTGATGGAGACAGTAGAGGAACCTTAGAAATGAAAGTTCACACTCACGTGATGAGGCTCGTCCCTAACCAGGCCATTTTCGTGACATTGCTCGTGCACTTATTACTGGCATAAAGAGTAGCAGCTGCATTTCGGGAATTGATGTTCCAGATATATAGAAACCCGTCATTTGCCGATCCTAAGCTTGCGAGGTACTGAGAATCCGGACTGAAGGCGATACACCGCACACCAAATGTATGATCCGATAGCGACGTTAGGGGAGTATCAGACGGAGCATCTACCGCAGTGGAAAAGATCAAAACGCGTGGTTTATATCCAGCCTGCTTCGGTCAGTATGTAATCCAGGCCTGAAGGTGAGACTTGTACCTCTCCGACAGCCAGCAGCCTCCCATCCGGGCTGAAAGATACACATGTTGCCGCCTTTATCCTTTCACGAGTATTCCATGCTTTGTTTGCTGGGGAGTCTGTCCAGTCACTCCCAGGAGATGCCAATGGAGAAGCCCCCAGTCCTGATTCCCGCAGAGAGGTCACTGTTCTATTCCTACTTTCATTTTGTGTAGGGGTGGCTGGTCCCCCATATATCGAAGTGGAAGGATTTATGGGATTTGTGGTAGGTCTTGCGCGATAGAATCGTTGGGAGATTTGGTGCTCGTCATCGACAGTTGCTAACACGGCAGCCGCGCCTGCAATGAATGCGAAGGATCGGCCGAAGGGGAGACTATCGAAGGCGTTTGCAGAGTTCGCAGTGGTTCCGATAACTTGTTTCAGCGAGAGTCCCACTTCTGAACGATGTGACTTTACGGGTGATCGTAGCGGGGCGCTCTTGACAAAAGGTGAATTGTTTGGAGTAAGCTTGATGCCTCCCAATGCCGGGCTCATCATCCGGGGGTGGGATGGAGTGAGTGACATCTCTTGTAGGGAGGTTGAGGTGTGAGGGACATTTCATCAAGGCTGCATCGCAATTGTAGTCGTCGTGGTGAGTGAACGGTTGGTAAGGCGACTGAGAGGAATGCTGGGGTATGGAAGCTCGCGACGGACGTGAGCGGAGATGTAATAGAGCAATTGTGACGCGCAGCAGAGTTCAAGGAAGCAGTTCAGATTTGAGTTGCCTGTATGGTTACACGACTCGGTTATATAATCGTGAAGTGAATTGCTTTATGCAGCGGTGCGATGGTGAATGGTGAAAGTGGGAGTGAGTTGTGAGTTGTGATGGGAACCGATTGTTTTCTGGGTTGTTTACGCTCGGGCCAAGATCGGCGTTGCAGGCCTCTTGATGCCGCCTGTGATTCGCTTACCCAAAACACCCATCACTGCGGATCGGCAGCTATCACCAGCCATGACAACTCACCAACATCCCCATCCTCTTCACTCGCTCGATTGATAAGCAGATATTTTGTTTTCAAACGCTTCAGCTTTCTAATCTGTATAAACAGCCCCTGCATGACACTCGTGAATCCAATACACCGGTCATCATGCGGACGAGGCACAGCTTAGTGTCACAGCAGGAGAAGCTGAGTATGATATTCGATAAAGCTGAAGCATCGGAAGGTCTCCCAAGTTCCCGAAGACCAATCCGGTTGGGGGATTTGTTGCTGTATCGTGATACGTCGTACTGATTTAGTTTGGCGTTGAGGTTGGAGCCAAGGCGCACAGCCCCATCCTTCATGCTGTATCCATATAGAGCTCTCACAGCCTGATGCCTCCCTATATATTTTTGTACGGAGTTACACGTCCTGCATCTCTGCTCTCCTTTGTATATATATGTACTTTCTTCATTTGCTAGAATAATTTGGCAATACATCACGCTCTAGGTGTCCTGTTCTATCAATTTCTAATTGCTAGTGCCAGCCATGACCAACTTTGCTGGAGGTGACAGTCCGCTGTCAGTTACTGGGAGTATAGTCGGGATTGTTGCACTTCTCATAAGCGTATCGACCATCATTCAAGCCCTCTTTATATATTTCTCTGCCTATAGAGATGCACCTGCTGAGCTCTGTCGTATCACTTCGTCAATCAGCAATACAGTCGATGAGAACTCCCATCGGCTACGGCCAAGCCACATCCCCGGGCCCATCAATGTGGAACTCGGCAAGAGTGATCACAATCAAGGGAGATGGACTGGTATGCTGCAGGAGTATTATGATGCCCATCTGGAACTCAACGAGGAGCTTGATCGAATCAAGAGAGAAGGCGAACGGACGAATTCAGTGTTCAATTTGAATCGATTTTTCTGGGTGTTCAAACGAAAAGACCTCGAAGAATCCGTGAAACGAGTGGAAACACTACGTATGAGAAAGATGGCGGTTGCGTTAAACGCTTTAGCAGTGTAAGTGTTCTGGGTATATCTTTGTAGAGACGATCAGCTGATCACATCTTCAGAGATGTGAGTTCGATAAAGGATACGCTTGAGCGTATTGAAGCAAGGATACCAGAAGGACCACTACGGCTTCCTGCTCCGCGTGCCCCGCAGGAACCGGATGAAGGCCAGGACCTCCCACGCCGTCTGAACCTGTACTCGGAATCGCTGTTTGGGGAGTCTGTTACAAATATCGTCCAAACGTCACTGGATTCACGATAGTTGGCCTAGGGTTCTTCATTCCCAATCCCAGTATTAAACCGTCACTGGAAAATATTTTACCTAGGATTGCCATTCAGGAGCAGTATCGGGGCTGTATCTCCAAACATGTGGTTCGGATCATCACGTGAGCCGCTATTTTCAGCTCCAAAGATATCGAATATAATTCCAGACTAAGCAAACGCTATCATCCCAGACCGCCCCTAACGCAAAATATCAACGCGAATTTGCATGGTGCTCCACTTTAAGGTCCGCTCTGAGCTCCGCTGCTCATCAAATAATTATGCTTATAATTTGAACATTTCAGTTCAATTTCCATCAATCAACATATCCGTTGTGGTCTAGTGGCTAGGATTTGTCGCTCTCACCGACAAGGCCGGGGTTCAATTCCCCGCAACGGAATACTCACTGGTCTTTCATTCCCTTCAGGGTTGAAGACAGTGTAGGCCAATTGGCCCAATGGCAAGGCGCTTGACTACGACCGACGCAGGTTTCACACCTCCAAAAGTTGGAATCAAGAGATTGCAGGTTCGATCCCTGCATTGGTCATCCCTTTCTTTTTGCTTTATGCTAGTTGTGTGGTGAGATATCAAGCTTGGTGGGAGGCTTGGAGACTTGGATTTCTTCTTTGGTGTTTTGGTTCGTGCACTGGATATTTCTTGGCAAAGGCCTATTGTGATTTGTCAAGATAATAAAAAGTTATAGGAATGAACCTGTATGTATACACCACTAAGGCTCTTCCACTCTTCTACCCTCTCCATCTCGTTCCAAATACAAAATTCATCTCTTCCATTTTAATAATCTGAGAACTCATCCTATGATCGAAATGGCGGGAAGTGAGACATCAGCTCATGTAGTGTTCGAACTTAGAATTACGATAATTTTGGATTTGGCTCAACGGAAAACTGTGTAATATTTTGTCAAGTCCTCCGACCTAAAACCTTTCGCCGCGTTTTTATTATGTATGCGGCCAAAAGCTGCTAAATCTGCTGATCTAATTGAGGAGGTACAAGGTAATGTAAATAATATGCGTATTGTTGTCCAAGAAAAAATATCCGTCAGTAACGCTTGACCTATCTCAATTTAGTTGAAATAATTCAACGAGTCTACGAACTCCGCAAAATGTCCTACAAGGCACCCTTCATATAAAACAGTATGATAGTAGGTTTGCTGGACCTCCACATTCTTTCTCAACTCCATCCGATTTGGTCTTCGGTCTCCATACCATTTTCCCATCTGTCTTTGTAACGCTTGTATTTAGCAATTTAGGCGAAGCCTCTTCGCTCTCGGCCTCTCTTCCGCCGTTTCCGTCCCCTTTCTCTGAAAATAAATCCTATGCAGCTATATAAAATAATCCGACAAACGCACAGCTCATATGCTCTTCCTGAACATGAAATTACGGAACTGCGGTTGACTCGCCCCCATGTGGAAACCATACGCTTAAGCACTCTCACTGGCCTCTAACTGAACCCGTGTTAGGTTCTTATGCTGAGGTGCTGAGGTCTGGTTACAGCGTCTTTGGTCCTCTTGGTGCTGGTGCTGGTACTGGTGCTAGTGCTACTATAGCAAGATATTCCGCTCTTTAGCGCCGCGCGCCTCTGCGACCTCATACTCGGGCGGCAGCAGGCCCGAATTGATTACGCTAAGCGTACAAGTTCTTGTTGAATATTTCCTGCGAAATGGAGGCTTGTCCAAACTTACGAGTGGACGTGGGAGGCCCTTTCCTGTAGTGGAAGAAAGAGTTTGAGGAATGGCCTACCTCACAGGGCTGGGGAAGCTTCTTGTCGAGCGTTGGCGTCTTTAGTATGTTGTTTCCGCCTTTGTACATGGGGACTGCTAAAGATTGGACACTTCGGGAGTTCACTGTGACAGGCACTGATATTGGCTGAGGAAGAACGAATCCGTACCCCAGGTATATCTCAACTGAGATCTGGAATGGTGTCTAGGTAGAATTAGTCTCCAATCTCTTCAGGTTGAACACAGAGCTTAACTGTTGCTGCTCCTCTTCCGACCTAATACGCTCCATTTCCACCGTCTTCGATATTCTCTTCTCTTTACCTCCCCCCTACCCCGAATCTTAACATTCTCCTAGAGGGATCTCTTCCACGATTTTGTTTTTTTGCCTCGTTCACTGCTCCTTAGTACTCTGCTTACTCCCTTCTCCCGTCTTTATGACGTCCAAGTTTCAATAGTGGCTTCTCGAACTTCTTCATCTGTAATGGGCTTTGCATCCTGTTTATGCTCCGGATCTTCAATGATAAAGTCATCAACTATTTTCGTTGTACCGGCGGGAAAGACGGAGCATAACGGGCACTGGAAACGGGCGTCCCTCTTACTAGGGGATTCCCCGATGCATTCAATGTAGAAAACATGTCCGCATTTTAGAGGCCATCTCTGGTATTCGGTTCCAGATCCTTCCGTCGGCATACGCTGTCTACACGAAGAGCAAGTAGTCGACCCCTCCTGTGGCTCAGGATCCCGGTAGGAACCTTTTAGATAAACTTTCTGCTGATTTTTCGAGCGGTGGGGACCCCGACTTTCGGATTTTTTATGGCCTAACTCGGGATGATATTTACGCTCATGTTTAATCCGTGCATCCTTTCGCCGGAAGGTTTTTACGCAGCTACCATTGTGGAAAATAAAGTTCTTGGTTCCGCCATTCTCATCGTTGTACAGAACACGGATATGCCGTGCCAGGTTTCCTTTCCTCCATTGGCCATGCAATTGTTTTTGTATATCTCACGTGTTAAAGGAAGCTCTCTCCATGTCCCCTCGTCTGGAGTCCGAGGAACTAATCTAAATGATTTCCCGGACAAGGATCTGCTACGAGACATTTCAAGATGTCCTTTGACGCTGGAGGTATACCCGGGCCGTTCGTATGATCCAACGGAATCAAAATGTGAATGAACCGTTTCCGAAGTTAGAAGGACTGGATGAGAGTCTTGTAGTTTTTCGTTGTATAAGGAGGCGCTGGGAGATAGTCTAGTATATTTTTGGGCGCTGGAGGTAGATCCAAGTCCATTTTTTTTTAGTTGAATCAGCATCTGACTGAAGCTCTTGCTCATCCTCTGCTCCTATTAATAGGACGGATAACGCAACTCCCTCCATATGCATCGCGAAGTGTCTTAAAACAGCATTTTTCCCCTTCCCTGTTGGAGATAAGCACAGACGACATTCCATATCTAGCCATTCGGGGGAGAACCCGTGAACCTGACCGAGATGCGCAATCCAAATTTAGCGATGACGGAAAGGCTGACCTATGTATACACAGTCTGGAGAGACGCATGTATAGGATTGAAGGTCTTCAAACAAGTGTTTTCTAAATGTGTTAGTACGGTGTGTGTGTTTGTGTGTTCTGTTATTAGCGGCTGACTTACCTCCATTTCCTTTCCTCGTCTATTCGTATATATTTCCCGCAAGCTGTACATTCAAATGGCTCTCCTAACAGTGCCTTCGATGGCAAGGACGGCAGTGAAGATAAATCTACACCAGTAATGATTGTTGTGCTAGTAAATACACTTGCGGCATAGGAAGTGATGCCAGTGAAAGCAGAACTACCTAGCCCAGAATCACGGTACTCAGAGCTGGTGAGCAAGTCGTCACCTGGGCCGATTTGCTTTATGCTACAAAGTCGAGCTTCTTGAAGTCGTTGGTACCGATTCCAGTTCGCCTTCCCAAGGCACTTGATGAGTACCTTGTCGGCATTGGGAAACTTCGCACTGACATTCCAACGACTTGAGGCACGCTCAAACAGTATTTGTGTGAGTCGTCCAAATTTACCGGCTCATCTTGAATTCATTCAAAGAACATCTCAGAATCTTCATGAAGTATTGACAGGCGCATGGCGTTGCGGTGATGGTTCTCATACAAGCCATTATGCCAAACTTTGTCTTCAAACAGAGGTGCAAAGCGAAGTGCGTCTAGACTTAGCAATATCATGTCAAGATTAAGCTAGAGTCTCTCCTGACTGGTACGTCGTATAACGTGGTATTTCACAAATTCAAATTGGCATCATTGCCCTAAGGATGACCTTAGTACATATTCGGAGCCACCGATATGGCTTTATGTGTGTTCATTCACTGTTGAAGAAAGGACGAGTAACAAGCCACTACCATATCCTTCATCTATTGCTCGAGTGTTCTCTGAAAGAGGACCTATGTGGAAACATGCCAAAAGCCAAAGAAACTAGTCCGTTTCGCAGAGTGAAATCTCTATTGCCATTAGTGAGAGCGTTGCATTGCAAAGCACTCCCAACATTGACCTGCTTCAAACCAAAAATATCTGCCATTACTTAAAACGAAACCCCCGGCTCTGCGGCAAATCTGTATCCAAGAACTACTGCATAGGATACTTAGAATCATTCAACACTTTTAAGCATATGTTCTACCTAGGACAAACACTCAATCGAATTGCGTCTCCCGAACAACCAACTATGCATTCGATCTTTTCTATCCCAGAGCTGATGGTTCAACCCGTAAATGGAATCATTACCATTGTGGACCAACTTCGACTGGCACATCAAACAGCACTGGCCATACTCCAGTTCAACGACACTCCTTGGCTTGCCCCACAATGGAGACTTTAAAGATGTATGCTATTTTGGGAGTAAAAATACGTTTGATCAAGATATGGTTTGGATACTGCATTTAAGCTCTCAAATTGCTGCCCCAACCACTCAAACCATATCCGATATGGACGGCGTCGAGAAGGCAGAGCAGCCCTATTCGGAAGAAGACTACTTCGGAATTAACAATACGACGCTCTTCTCTCGAAGTCGCCCTACTAGAACTCTCGCACTGGAAACCCTTGAAAGCATGAACATCGAACATGATCCTTACCCGATCTGTACTGCCAGACCAGTCGCTTCCAAGCCGAACCCTTTTGGACCCAAGTATCGAGAGATCGCGCGCAAGTGCCTACAGTGTAATTTCGGAGTCTGTACCGATCTCAGTAAGAAAGAGCTTCGAACAGCCGTTTATGGGGATGTTATATGTCAGCTCGAGAAAATGATTCAAAGTCTATCTAGAAAATATAATCATATAACGGCTCAAAACGGACTGCGATAGTACAAAAGCAATCTAGAGTACCATATCACTCAAGACCATCCATCCACCAAGTGACATAATTCGAGTTTAATCACCATTAGGTGGTACAGCAATTCAGTTCAAAATCCTAACTATTGTTATGCTTCGCGCCCAAGCCGAACAGAAGACGACCGTTGACGAAACTGATGATGAGCATTGGCAGAGTCTCTTCTTGAACTAAGAACTGCAGAACTTTGTGGGTTACGCCCAGTTCCACCAACACAACGGGGTTTTCGTCAAGTTCTGGCCCGGGCATGGTGGAATTCGTGCCCTCTTGTACGTATGTCAGCACAACGCCACCCGGTAATGGTACATCCAATGATCCTTCCAGCGTTATCATGTATACACGTGGCGGCACTTAACACTGCATCTGGGAAAGGAGATAGCAGCCATCTATGGCGTACCATAGAAGTCCGAAAAATTTCGTCTTCGTGATAAATTAACACTCTGATTCATTGTCACGGTTTTGAAACAACTACCCCTAGCGTAAGCTCCGTCTTACTGCCGGTATCAGATTTTAGTATAGCGATATCCCAGGCTGTTAATATATTGCGGCCACCTGGACCTCTTTCATCACATCGGACATCCACCCCCTTGCAGACACATTCCCGGCCTTTTGTACAGGTCGCCATGGTGGGGTTAGATTTAAACACGACGCCTGATATGAGGGCTCCTCTTGGTCAGGTGTCGAATCTGAAGGATCCTTATTCCTTACATAATTACCTTGTTGCGACATCGGCCATTTGTTTGGGTCTGGCGGTCCTGGCAGTGATTGTGCGTATCTTTACAAAAACATACCTGCTCAAGGAGGTAAGGATCGAGGACTGTGAGTATTTCCATTTTGGGTTCAAGGTTCCCAATACTGATATGGAACAGATTCTCTAATATTCGCAGGGGTAAGGTTATTCCTGATTATTCTGCCATTGAAACTGAATCCATCTAGATGGGGTTTGCCGCGTTCACTGGAGTGATGCTCGCTGCTGGGGACGCTGGACATGGAAAACATCAATGGAACGTATCGCTCGCGGGCGTGCAACAAGTTGCCCAGATGATTCCGCAGATGCATGCTGGCGCATATTCATGCTAACGTCAACATATCAGCTTGCAAATATTCTGATGATTCTGTATCCAGTAGTCATGTTCGCGGCAAAACTCACGGTTCTCCTACAAACCCAGAGAATATTCGCTTCCCACCAGAGAAACTATATTTTCTGGTCTGTTCAGATCATGATTGCGGCGAACTTTGTCACGTGCTTAGCCAGTTGCATTGCCTTCATTTTTGCGTGTTGGCCTCGAGAAAAGATCTGGAACCCGCGTTTTCCTGGAAAATGCATAAACACAAAATGCCGCCATCATTATCACTTCCACGATAAACGTAATATATGATTTCGCAATTTTGTTTATGCCCCTGATTGAGCTTCGAAAGTTACACCTGCCTTGGAGAAAAAAAATTGGGGTGGCGGCAATATTTGGCACTGGCACTTTGTAAGTGTTTGAGTCACTTTCGCTCTAAACGTGCTTCGTAATGCACCGCCATTGACTTCCAGCAGTGCATGCATTGCGAGCGTGATCCGGCTGGTTTATAGTGTTCGACTGAGCAGGTCCTATGACATGTGTCTGCTGACCACATCACAGACTTGCAGACATCGCAACTGTTTTCCTGGTGGAATGCTTCCCGAAATTCCCACGATTCGGTCGATATCTCGTCGGAAAGGACCCGGTGGTTTCATACGGATATGGCTCCAAGGAAAACAAGAGGCCAACTGCGGATCGTCCGAAATCATGGACAGGCAAATCGGAGGGTCCATATATCTCACTCGGTGAAAGGTTGGGTATAGACTCGCAAAAAATCACGATCGACACTGGTCCGGAATTTGTTCTCCCACGATTCAGCCAGATAGAAGAAAGGTCGACGTTCAAATGAAGTATGGGCAATCGCGGAGTTGGACCAATCTTAAAGAGCAAAGGGGGTCAGAGGATGCGATTCTATACGCCGAGATTTTAACGATAGGAGAAAGGAGGAAGTAGACACAGTGAAAAAGGATGAAAATATAAGAGAACAATGTGCAAGATCCTACAGAAACCTTTTACTAAATAAGTCTTTCAGTGACTTTTCTTTGAAATCCTAGGACGTCCACCGCCGCTTCCTCCGCCTTCACAAGTTGCTCAACGGAGAGGATTTTTCCAGCTCGGCAATAGACTGATACTATTCCCTCGCAAATAGTTCCCGGTACTTCTGTGGCACGAGTGAACTACGCCGGTGGGGAATACGCCAGCGAAGCTGATGTCTATCAGGGGTAGTTCCAAAGTGTGATGTCAGTGTTGATTCTCCAAAACTGGCGCGGAGCTCTCTCTTTTAAAGAGAGGGCTCGCTCTATGCTAATGCCTAATCAACTAACTAATATACAATCTGATCTCTCTGATAAGCTCACGTGCCTACAGCACCTGACGATATATGAACCATAAGTGTGTGTAGGCTTTACCCGCAACAATGTCCATCCGTCCTGGTCCGAAGAACTTGACTCCACGAGCATAGACACAAGGGTCGAAAGAAATTTCTGCGGCGACAAAGGTCTGCTCAAATACTAGCTCCTTACCTGCGAACGGCTCTTGACTTACCCACGTGATTCACTTTCTGTACGCTAGAATTACCTAAAGAGAGTTTGCCAGGATTTTTCACAGCAAGCACTTAAGATTTATACTGAAATAAGTTTCAGAAGGTCGAAGGGATAATTAGAAGAGGGAGGAAGGAGTATGAGCAGTCACGGCCTGGTTTAATACAGCAAGGAATCCTGGACCAGTTCAACCTAGCCAAAAGGATCCTGGAACAGTTCCGACGACGGATTGGAACCGCTCCCGGCCTTGGAATAGATAGGACTTGGCATGCACAAGCAGGTTCTGTTAGCTGCGGCGGGAACAGATGTGTCAAAACTGAGAAGGAGAATGACCTGTCTAGGCAGAGCACCAAGGAGTAAACATGGTTTTTTCCCTACAAATGGTTTTCCGAAATATATAGTAGAGTCTAAGGGGGCCTTCTTGGAACCGTATCGGACATAAAACTAGAATTAATAATAATAATAATAATTATACGAGAGAAAGAGTGGTTATGTGATTCCGATCAAAGGGACAGGATAAACTATAAAGCCGTTTAAACAATTTATAAAATATTAGATACATGAACTACTTAAATATGAAGCTGAAAGAACAAGTAGAAGAGGGAGAAAAGTATAAGAATATAAAGGTATGCTGGGACAGGTCGCCAGAACACCCAGAGATACAAAACCCATTTCGTTTACCAAAGAAGTCTTTTAGGGGCTTTCTTTGAGGGTATCTCCGCTCTTGTGAGTGCGAAGTGGCCATTTCCGTTGCGGTTGGACGGTTATACAGTCTAAAAAATGTGGAGAGGATTGGAAGTGCGGAGCTGAAGAGCTCATGCGCGAGGGTGGAACTCCAACTTTTATGTTTCATAAGAGTCAAGGGAAGACCCAGGTCCGACGCGAAACCATGTGATACCGCAGCCTTGGCAACGTTGTTTGCCAATCGTGTGCGCATTTGATACCTACCCAAAGAACACGAACATCATGAGTTGTAAAAGCACATCTATCTCGGAGACTGGCCATATCCTATTATCATAAACCGCGTGAAAGAGTAATAGGTAAGCAAAAGAGATGTTACTAATGGTCATGATTTAAAAACTGCTTTGGAAAGCGACTGACACTATCTTCTGGGTCGCTGTACATTGTGGTGGCCGTTCCCTTACTCCGCGTTCGTACTGGTTCTGTAATTTCCACGCCAATGTAATCCTCCCGTGAGTCGGTGCTACTGAGTCGGCTCAGACCGTAGCCATCTTCCTCCATCCCAAGACCGTTGACGCGGCTGTCGCCATTGCCTACTGCTTTACTAGCTGCGTGGCTGAGACTAAGAGATTTGCTATGTGAAGGTCGTGGTCCAGAGCGGGAACGAGCGCTCCGAGTGTAGTACCTTGTACTGTTTCCGGTGGATAGGAGTCGCGGGAGGACACGGCTCATAAGTGATTTCAAGGCCGGGGCGCAGGCAGTGATAATGGCAGTAGCAGGTTCGACTATGGACATGACAAGGCCAATATTGTAGGTGCGGTCTTTTTGGGAAGGACCGAATCGATACCAATAAACGATGAATCGAACGACTGAAGCTGCTGTTGCGCTAGGAAGGGCCTGTTAGCGACAGAGAGCAAAAAGGTGGTCTTGGTACGTACATCCAACCCATACTCATGATGATTACAACAGCAATCTTGATCTTCTTCCGCATTTCCAGGTTCCATACCATAGCCGTTGGAATCGGGATGATGATAAGATCCATAAATATACCGAGAGCGCAGCTACTCAATGTGAAAGAGAGAGAGTTGATGCATTTTCCATGTGCGGTAATCTCGCCGTTGACTGGCCGGTCTATAGCCGGGCGCATATAGACGTAGTTTATCGGAGAGCACTGGAAGATGGTCCCGAAAGTAGTGCTGATTATGTAGCCCATGTTGATCCAGAATACGATATCCAGCGCAGCACGAATAAAAGGGCGGGCATCCTCTATACGGAACAGAAACATGATGATGGATGCTCGAATTAACCCCATCATGGGGTGGTACACCACCTGGTAGGCGAAACTCCATTTCATCACGGTAACTTGTTCGTCAATGCTTAGTACAGGTCGGTCTTGGACATGGTAACCTGTGTGACTTAGAATTATAACTGTTGAATTTGTTAGTATGTCTTTCAGAGAGTGGTTGCAAAGCCGGTCATACATTGATAGCCACATATCGTTTCTGCCAACAAAAAGAGCTAAAAGAATTAACATCACTTCAAAACAGAGGTACGATAGATGGATGTACCAAAGAGACGCATATCAACCCATCATCTGCAGAAAATCAGCAGTGTTCCTCTGAAGCTCAATCATGGGCAGTACTAACCCCACCCAAAGTTCCTTCCCATATATCTGGAGAGGCATCTCAACGCAACAAATATGCCACTGAGAATGGGGAACAGGCAGGTTATTACAAGAGCCCCAGTCTGCTGCTGGTCCACCATTCTACGATGACCGTACTAACATCGGTGAAGTCGCGGAGAACAGGTGGGGAAAAGAAGGAAGACCCAGAATCTATGTGGGTATGGAATCTGAAGATCTGAACAGATGGTGATGATGTAGCGATGGAGCTAGATACTCGAGATCGGATTCCGGGGAGGATCTTGGGCGTCAACCACACCTTTATTCAGATTCACGAAAGAGGTACGGACTCGCTGGTTCCAAGGTTTTTGTTATGTAGAGTTTACGGAGAGGATGGGAGCGGAGCTGGACGTCATGAACAGAGATTGGGCCCTCCAGCCCCTAGTGGAGGTTTCCGACACTGGCAAATCCTGCCTGATCGAGCTCCATGGCACGGCCGGATCCTACAATTTTCACGAGAAATTTGGACGCCTAACAGCTGCTCTGCCAATAACAACGTTGCATCTTGGGGCCGTCAAGAGGTCGCTGCAGGAGTCAAGAGTTCGCAGAGAGGAGGAGAGTGGAACTGCCAAGGGCTTTATAGAGCTTAGTGAGAGGATTTAAACCGTTTGTGGTTAAATAATTACCCGTTTTTTCGTAATTAAAACAAGTGTCATGTTCACCCGCATCCCCGCGTTCACTTTGCAAGTCTTCATCCTTTGATCCTCTCACACTATCCCCCTTCTGCGAACGCACGGCACATACCAGGTCGGCGAAGTGTGAAAACGTCCAATGTGCTGACCCTGATCCCGACTCCCAAGCCCCCGGCGACTTTATGCCGCAACGGTTGATAGGAACAGGTTATTCCAAATACCGATGGTTGGGTGCAATATAAGAACTACGACAAGAAAAATCGCAAGCACTGTTCCTGGCCATTGACTTCAAATTTGGATTCATCTCTATTATTCTTGTCCAACTTTCCGTCCGCTTACGTATGTTTGACATTTGGACCGAGTCAGTGATCATCAGAGTCGAGATGCGATTGGCGGCAAAGAGGATACGGCGGTAAGCCGCATTATGACAGTGACTGTTGATCGCAATATCAGTCCCCCACGTGCCCCCTACCTTTCAGTTGCTTCTTCACGGATGTGGCACAGCTCAAGTATAAACCCTGGTTCAATTCCCTGGACGCCATATAGGGGAGTGATCAACCCTCTACTGAAATTGTCCTTCCCGAGATGCTGAATCCCTCTGAACTGCCGACCCGGGTCAATCCACCCATTATCCAGATCAGATGCTGTGCAATCTACGGAATGGCTTTTTTTTTTTTGTAAATAAGATAAACTACATATTAACCATGCCATAGCCCTGACCAACAGTTTGAGCATCCCTCTTCCATCTGCATTTAGGGTTCCAGAGCTTTTGAAGTGTCGCGGATTTCTCGATATTTTGCTCCATGACTTCCTCCATGTTGTTCTGGGGCACCGCCCTCCTGGCAACTTTCTCGGTCGCAGCTCCATCTATTCGTGCTTCCGATTCGGCTCGGCTTTGCGATTCCGACCTCGAAGTTGTATCCTCTTCTCTACGTTCGCTTTTTCGGTCGGGGTTGTCTTTATCGCCCAACAAGTCGACCTCAAGATGCAAAGTCTTCCCCGGTGATGCAGCATGGCCTCGGGAAGAGGTGTGGGATATCCTCAACGTCTTGACCGGAAAGCGTCTCTTGAAACCGAAACCTCAGGCCCGCGTTTGCTACAACGGTCCGGATTATGATGCAGCGAAATGCGCTCAACTAACGGCCAATTGGACTCGGTCTTATACACATTTCATTGATCCAATCGAAATGATGTCTCCTTTCGCACAAGGGCTGACATGCACCCCACCGAACATTTTTGACAGCCATAACTGCACACAAGGAGGCTTTCCGGTTTATGTAATCAATGCGACCTCGCCCAAACATGTTCAACTGGGTGTCAATTTTGCTCGGAATACTGGTGTGCGGCTAGTTGTGAGAAATACCGGACACGACTTTTTGGGCAAGTCTGGTGGTGCAGGTTCCCTTAGTATCTGGACGAACCACTTCAAGAGCATGGAATTCATTCCTAAGTTCGAGGACAGGAAGCTTGGGTATTCCGGACCCGCGATTAAGGCAGGCTCAGGAGTGCAGGCTTTCGAGGCATACAAGTTTGCTCATGAGCATGGAACTGTTGTTGTTGGCGGAGAAGGAGAGGTCAGTCTTATTATTTTTTTTTTTCAGAGTTAGCAGAATGCAGTTATTGACCAATATGCAGACTGTAGGGATTTTTGGTGGCTATATGCAAGGTGGCGGTCACTCGCCCTTGAGCTCACTGTATGGAATTGGAGCCGATCAAGTCCTTGCCTTTGAAGTAGTAAAGGCTGATGGTACATTTGTCACTGCTGACTCTACTCACAATACCGACTTGTTTTGGGCTTTGCGTGGTGGTGGTGGCAGCACTTTCGGAGTGGTAACATCAGTCACTGTCAAGGCTCATCCGGAGATGGTCACTACTTCCTCCTCGTTTTCTTTCACTAATGCAAACATCGGTAACGAGACTTTCTGGAAAGCTGTTCGTGCTTACCTGAATTACTTTGAAGTCAACGCCGACGCTGGAACCTATTCCTATTTCAACATCATCCCAACAGCATGGTCAGGCGCTATCTCTTTCAATATGGTTCCGTTTTTCGCTCCGAATAAGACTCTCGCTGAAACCCACGCCCTTTTGGATCCCTGGTTCAAGGAGCTCAAAGACCTAGGCATTTTCAAGGCCAATCCAAACGTCACTGAGTATCCGTCCTTTTACGAGGCATGGCGTAACTCCTTCCCACTCGAAGTCGTCGAAAAGATCAATGCCACAACTGGGTCCCGCATGTTTCCCCGCGAGAACTTCGCAACCGAAGAGAAAAAAGACGAGCTCCTTAAGAACATCCGCATGTCCACTGAGAACAACCGCGTTCAAGTGCACTTTAACATGAAGAACGTTGACCCCGCCAACGTCGATAACGCTGTGAATTCCGCATGGCGCAAGAACATCATGTTCTCTCAGCAAGCGGTTCGATGGCCTGTCAATGCTACCGCTGCGGAGAGGCTCGCTATCCGCAAGAATTTCACTTTCGGCGATATGCAGCGCTGGAGGGATATTAGCCCTGGAGCTGGAAGCTATCTTGCGGAGGCGGATCGGTTGGAGCCAGATTTTGGGCAAGCGTTCTGGGGAACGAAATATCCGCGTCTTCTGAAGCTTAAGGCCCAGCTTGATCCGCACGATGTGTTTTTTGCTGCAACTTCAGTTGGCAGCGAGAGGTGGAAGGTTGAGAGTGTTGATGGCTTGCCTAATGAGAATGGTAGGTTGTGCCGTGTTGAGCAATCTTAGGAGCGGGGCATCTTTGCAAAATTTGAGACAAATACCCCTATTCCCAATTTTCTAGTACTTAAAATTTTAATACTACTCACCTGCCTTAAAGGGGTGTGACAAAACTGGACGCCTTTCAATGTTCGGGACCGTTCCCTCGATTACTGCCTACCAGTATGCCTCAAAACTGGTCTCTATCTCTCTCTCTTTTTTTTTTTTAGCTGTGATTGCATCACATACTTTAGAGTCGTGAAAAAATCAAGTCTTGATGGATCGAGAACGCTGCTATGAGAAAATCACATAATCACTTCTATTAAGCGACCGAGCAGGCCGACAAAAGGTAGTCAATTGGTATAAAGGTAGGCTTAAACCCAACTAAGGATGTAATTCCCTAGGCAGATTTGAATAGGTAAGAACCATCTTACAAATCTTGGCAGTTAGGTACTGGTACAAGTCAGGTGATCTTCAGGTATTCGGATAAGCATATTCCTATCCGGGGCCCAATGCTCATCAATGGTCTTTCTCTTTTCCTGCCTTCCACTTCACTTTATGAGAATCTCCCTCACTTTTCTATATTTTCAAGCAGTTGAAATATCTCTCAATCCTTCTTCACACCCCTCGGTAGAGCATCATCCGAAATGTGGACGGTAGTTGTTCTGTCCAAACTGCAACGCTGTACAACGCCATATGAAGGGCAGCTCTTATCTACATCTTTCTTAAGTGTCTAGTCTGTCCTGCGAGAGTTCTCTTCGTGCATCTCGCTGTCTTCTGACAGCGAATCATATTAATTTCAGCTTTATCTACAGAGTGGCTTGATGCGACTCTCCCCGATTGTATCGAAGGACACAGAATTATCAAACGCTTCTCACTTCCCCGCTTCCGCATGTAATATATTGAGTATTCTAGCGCGCAGCTAATCGATTGCACATGATGACCTAGATCGAGCTGAACGGCTTGTGGCTCAGTGTGGCTCGCTAAAGAAAGTTGTGGCAAGCTGATATTGGAGCAGTAGCGGGAATGCAGACGCACGTACAATTAAGAAGGTTCAACTTCAGCGAATTACCTGGAACTCGGAGACATGAGAAACAGCGACTTTTCGTTCAGCTACGTCATCTATATCTTTTTGCAATCGCAGGTCTGAAAGCACTTTCTTAGGGCCCAGCTATCCGCTATGGCTTCTGCGAGATACCCAATGATGGTGGGCAAACCCAGATTTGGATGCATTTTCAACTAGCCTGCTAGCAATCCTGCATTCAGCACACTATCGAAGAAGACAAAGAGATATTTGTCTGGATGTCTATATAAAGATCATGTTCATCGCTCCTCCTCGTTTTCTTTTTCGAAGGAGATGCTAAGTTACTTCCACAATTTCTTTAATTCGGATATCGGTATCTCTTCACTCTCACCGTTTCCAACCATGGGTTCCAAATCTTATCCCATCATTCCCTTGCCTATTCCTGCGTCCGGAGAAATTCCCAAACGTTATGAGATTTCACATCTACCTGAAGGTGAAAGTGGCCGTATTCAACTTCTACTTTTTCTTAAAGCACTCAAGAAGTTCATGGCAATGGATGATTTGGATGATGAGCTCTCATATTTCCGCATCGCTGGTAAGGACCATGCGCCGACACTAGATATTCGTGTTTTTAACCATACCTTACCTGTTCGAAGCCATTCACGGAGCTCCATACGTTGGGTGGGATGGAGAAGAATCGCCCCATGACCCCAACGTCCCCATAGTCGACCAGCCTTCCAACTTTTGCGTGCATAACAACGTAACTTTTGCAACCTGGCACAGGCCGTATTTGCTACTGTTTGAGGTTAGTCGAGCCTTTGCTGCATTTTACCATTAATTAAATCAGAATATAGCGTCGCCTGTACGACCTTATGGAGGACGTTGTCGCTAATGCCCCTAAGGACGAGAGGTCACAGTGGCAGGCTGGAAGAGAGAACTGGCGACTCCCATACTGGGATTGGGCTAGTGCACAGCCGTATGAGCAGCCAAATGATCAGAAATATGGACTTCCAACAATAGCCACCATAGAGAAGGTTATTCTTGACCAGTTTCTCGAGCCCAACCCAATGTGGAAGTTTGTGAACCCAAAGAAGGACTCTGAAGGCAACCCAGTTGCAATGGGGGATGAAGCCTACATGGGATGCTACGCACTACCTGATGCGGACCAACAGGTGAGCCGGTCTCGAGATATATATTTCCATGGAAGGCAACTAATAACCGCAGTGGTCCAAATGCAAAGCGACCAGCCGGCACCCAAAATTGGATGTTCAAGCGTTCATTGAGGGTGGCAATGAGTGGGCATCTGTCAATAAAGAAATGAATAACCCGGACTGGTACAAACCAAAACCAGTTTCTGGTGAAGTAGTTGACAACCCAAAAGGAACTATCTGGGATTTGGTGTTCCGTCTGCTGTCCTACAATTACGCAAAATACGATTACTTTGTTTCTGCAAAATTTCACAAAGGCCCTCTAGGCTCAAACTATCTATCACTCGAGTACATCCATAACAACATACATGTAGGTATTACTGATGAACGGACATGTTCAGTCTCAGCTAATATATTAGAACTTTGTCGGTGGCCGTGGAACAGTCGAGCACGGTATCGGTCATATGGAAGACATCGCTGTCTCATCTTTTGACCCTGTCTTTTGGCTACATCATTGGTAATTACGTTCAAGGCCATATTTGATTTAATGCTGATGGAAATACACAGCTACATCGACAAACTCAACTGTATGTGGCAGCTACTGCACGAGAATAAGTGGCTGGACGATCAGACAAATAAGGGACCTCTCGTTCCTTTCCACAAGGATGAGGAAAGGACTTTCTATACTTCCGAAGATGTACGGGCCTGGACTGACTTGAACTATTCCTACGACTGGGCTTTCCACCCTCATCCAGGTGCTGCTAACAACTCGGAAATCATCCGGCATATCAACGAAACATATGGCCATCATCGTCGTGAGCTATTGAATGGGCCACAAATTTCTGGAACCAAGAACGACTACGTCATCAATGTCGTCTATGATAGGTCAGTAGTTTCTTAGTCCTTGTTAATTAATTATACTCCCTTCTGTCTAATATGACAATCCCTCTGTTATTCCACTCACTAATGATATTATAGATACGCACTGGGTCGATCTTACACCATCCATTTCTTCCTCGGCCAGGTCGATGAAACCGTCGATGTGACCCAATTGAGCACACACGCCAGCCACGTCGGATCTGTTTTCACATTCAGCAGTTTTGCAGGCGAGCAAGGAGGTCGACCACGTTGCCCCAACTGCGCAGATCAGCAAACGCGCGGAGTGATATCAAAGGCGCAAGTCCCCTTGACCATCGCTCTTCTACGTGATGCGCGCAATCCAGAAAAGCATGAGCTCAATGCCTTATTTCCCGAAGATGTCGAGTCTTACCTTGAGGGTTCGAAGTTCTCATGGAAAGTTGTACAGGTGAGGCTGGCGCCACTCTAGTCTATCAGGATATTTCGCTGAATTTGTTTTATTAGTCTGATGGCCGAGAAATTTCCCTCGAAGATAAGCGGCTCAAAAGCCTAAAGATTTTGCTCATGTGCGGTAAGGTCCTACACTCAACTGATATCACCAAACCTTCAAAGTACTATGGGTATCAGCCCATGTGGAAGCCAACGTCGGGGAAGACATGCGGTGCAGTTGAAGATGACAATTATCTCTGGACACCGGACGGCCGGAGTCAGAGTGAAATGAAGAGCAAACATGTAAAGTTACAGTCGTACATGTAGAAATTGGACTTATCGTATTCCAATTCGATACAAGTATATGAATCAGAATCTTGAAGTTGTGATCTTCGCAATGAATGAATCGTTACTCCACGAAATGCAGTACAACATTCCTGAGAATTTAAAGTAGCGTTCGCATATCGTCATGGGGAATCTTTGTGGAGGAATGGAAATACGAAGTTGATTAAAGACCTGCAGGATAGAACGTGGGAGAAAGGTACGTAAACTGATGTGAGATAGGCGCACAATCAGAGAAGTGCGGGGTCTGCAGGAACATGCAGACGCCTCAATCCACAGAATGGATCACATTTTCCAAACCTAACAGCAAGAATTTTGCTAACCCGCTATAGTCCTTGGATAGCAAATGCGCTGTTAAGACATAGGCGAGGAGAAAGTCAGATTGATAAGGACCTCTCTAAGCGAAGATAAGGTGCTTTCAGCATTGATTCACCGTTCCAATAAATACGCCCGCTATGCTAGCAAAAACGTTACTTCACGTGATCAACATTCATATCTCCACATACTTGTTGAATATGGTATGGTTACGCTATTTTCCCCACTTAAAGTAGCCAGTCGTCAAATTTAGGCTTGTGGACGGCTTGCGGGTCTTAGGATATTTATATTCCCCATACAGCATCAGGAAAAGATATCAGACCCAACTGAAAGACGCGAATATCCAAGATTCCAAGACCACTTCCACTCTCAAGCGCAAATTAGTAACAGTTGGGAGGTCTATAATAATGTAGACCGTGCCACTCGCGATAAGTACTATCTCTGAACCCCAGTTCTCTGGTCTTGGGGCTTTGCCGGGTCAGCCGTCAGCCCCAGTCTTTACCTCAGCTATTCCAAATCGTTTCTCCTGCATTACCTTAGCACCATCCCTGAATAGGCATACGGTTACAGTCGTTATCTGTACTTGTTGTGGCAGAAGCAATTGCCAGTATGTTTTTCAAGAGTATTTAAACGCCCGGCATGCTCGCCAGGGCAGCACTATCAGTACAGTACGTTCATCATGGCTCGAAGACTTGTACTCTCGACACTCTTCGTTGCTCTTCTGGATACCTCGTCTGTTTCTGCGGTACCGGTCTCTCACAAGAGGAATCCATTCACATTCGTTCAGTTGAATCCCTATGGAGACACTACCTTTGAGCTGGGCAACAACTTTTACCTCGCCAATACCAAGCATCCTAAAGCTGTCATCTCCACCGATATCAACACGAGATCTGATTCCTCCCTCATCCCAATAACAGTAATACAGACGAATTCTTCCACTATATCGAAGGGCGTCCTAGAGAGCACGATTGCTTCCTATCTAGCCGGTGATGATGTCTTCACCCGAGACTTCCTAGAGACACTGTATATTTCTTCTTCTGTGGAGGCCACTTTAGATGCTTCTGCAGCCGAATATCTCACGTCTCTGAACAGCAGTTACCTGTTTCTCGAAAGCTCGATATCCTCAAAGGAAACCAAATTTCCACCAGTTACACTACGTTCTAAGGTAGAGCTTCCAGCGGGGCCATATGTCGTCTCGTTAGAGAAGGATACTGTCAAATTTTCATCTGTATATCGATTGTACCCAGATACGTTTCGAACATTCCTTTATGGCGCGTACGACTCAAATGATGGAGAGAGTAACCATAATCCCGTTGGTGTCTTCCTTCCGAAGTTCTGGGATCCCTTGATTCCGTAGGTGAAAATCCGCCACATCTTGACATCTGCAGTTGCTTATAAAAACATAGCGTTCCTTCAAGGATTTACAGCTGGGCAGATGACAGACCCCTCGCCGGCGAACGTGTTGCGATCAAGGACTTGTACGACCTCAAGGGTCTACAGACTTCTGGGGGAAGCCAGGCCTGGGCGTATATTACCCCAGTTGCCAACGGAACCGCCCCTTCAATTCAGCGAATCATCGATCTTGGTGGTGTCATTGTGGGTAAACAGAAGTTGGCACAGTTTGCTTCTGGGGCAAATCCATGGGAATTTCAGGACGAGCACTATCCATTCAATCCGAGAGGAGACGGATGGCTGACCTGCTCTGCCTCCTCCTCTGGTGCCGGATGCTCCATTGCAGCATACGACTGGCTCGATTATGCTATCGGTAGCGATACTGGATCCTCGATGAGGCGGCCGGCTGCAGTATCTGGGACCTATGGTCAACGTCCAAGCCAGGGTTTGATGTCGCTTGAGCGCGTGATGCCTCTGGGAGGAGCAACGGATACAGCTGGCGTTTTCTCTCGAGACCCGTACAAGTGGATCAAGTTCTCCAAAGCTTGGTATACTCCAACTCTCCATCAAAGCTCGAAATTAACCGGGCTTTCCACGTTGGAAGTGCCAGATACCACTGCATTCCCGAAGACCATCTTATATCCAGTCGAATACCTTCCTCTCAACAACTCCGCCGCTGAAGTAATCCTCCAAGAATTCATCGCCAACATGACCCGCATCTTCGGTATGAAGGTGACGAAGTTCAATCTCACTGCTACGATTCAGAATGCTTCGGACCCAATTGCAAGCAACCTCACAACCCTAAGCAATGCAGCTAGCGTGATCAACGGTTGGACACAATGGAGTGTCGTCGCAAAGCCTCTCATAACTGCGTGGAAGGCGCTTTTTGACGGGCGCTTCCCACCTATCGATCCAGCTCGCCGGTCAGGTTGGGTCAATTTTAATGAGTCCAGGATCAACGAGGAGGCATACGCTCGAGCACTGGTTACCAAGAACGTAGGTGTGCAATGGTATGAGCAAAACCTGCAATACAGTACTCCAGAATCCTGTTCCGAATCCGTTATGCTGTACGATATTGGCACGGGAGGCTTGCCATCCTTCCGCGAAAAGGAGCTCAATGACAGCCCTGGAGCTACCTATCTTGCCGTCCTTCCCAAAACTGCGAAGATAACAGGTGCCAATATCTGCCCCATATTTGGCTGCGCAGATTTCACAGTGCCGATCGGTCAGGTGCCTTATTTCAGCAATGTGACGTTCCATGAGGAGATGGTTCCGGTTACGATCAATATGGTCGTGAAGAGAGGCTGCGACCTTATGCTCTACAACATGATTGAGAAACTGGCAGATGAGGGAGTACTCAAGACGGTGAAGACTGGTAGAACCGCTTTTTGATGCGGAACCCATACAACAACAAGTTAACGAGAATATGAGTCACGAAATGAAGTCTATAGATCAATCAACCAATATTTTACTGTGGTTCGCTGACCGTACACCGCAGTGAAGATGATATGGCAATGTAAGGTTGGGACAACGATAAGGCCAGGGGGAACTTGGGCAGCGATACAAGTGCGTGAATAGCGACGTCGGCTCTCTTTCATCTTCACTTCATTTAGACATCGTTTACACAACTCATCCAAACTGCGTGCGACAGACTTTCCCCACTAGTCTCGTGGCTTCTTCTCCAAAATATCAACCCCTCAGTTCTTCGTTTCTCATGTCTGCCACCAACGGTTATTAACTCACCGCGTTTAGCAACTCAGTTCTCTGTCTATTGCCTACGTTATCATCAACACACCACTATACTTGCGACCATCATCTTGACGGAGTCCACGCTGACGCTAATCTTACGCAATACGAATAAAATGCCTTCCACTAAAGCTGCCGGCACAGGTGAAGCCACTGTCTTCCCCAAGAAGGTTTACCTCCTTGTTCAGCACTTCAACCGGGTCTTGGAAGACTTCAAGACCGAACCCAAGGTCTGGCACAATGTCAAGAAACTTTCCACATTCATTAGCGCCCATAATGCTCTCGGCTTCGCCGAAATCGCCGCCACCCATGCGGCTGACCTCCTCCGAACCTTCTACATCGAAGAGAAAGGCATCATGAGCATCATTTACGGCGGCGCCAACCTCAAGGAAACTGCCAAAGTCACCATTGTGCAGAACAGTCTGGAATTCGTCGTCTGCGAGTTTGAGATCAAGGCCGTCGACATGGAGACGTCTGAGTTCAACCCGCTTTCAATGCTGCAAGTCTATGACACCGACAAGCGTCCTGGAAACGTAGGATCTGAAGACTATGATCCCTACCGCTCTTGGCTTACTGCTAATAGTCACGAGGGACCGGATTTTGCAGAGGAATTGGATCCGCATTTCGCGCAGACCAAGGTTCCGCAGTGGAAGCGTCGCGATGAGGTGCTAGCAAATAGTCCGGAGTGGTGTCGGGGCAAGAATATTGAGTTAAAGGGTTTTGAGCGCAAGGATGGCTTCTTTGGATTGACAATCTGCAACCTAATGAGTTGGCTAAGGAAGAGGAGGGAGCAGAGGATGTGGATATGAGCCAGGTCTCGGAGGTTGAGAAGGTGGAGCTCCCGGAGCTCTTTCAGGACATTCGGAGTCATCTTAGGCGCTTGGATGATGAACAAGGTGTCCTTGGTGAGAATAGCGGAGATGGTGGAGGCGGTTCCGTGGTGTCTTCTGTTCTGACACTGGAATTGCTTGAGCAGGCTGGGGATTCTGGGGCTGCGGTGCGCCGCGAGTTCAACGACAGTGGCTTGGATGAAGAAAGGGAGCTGGAGGGTGGTGTTGGCGAGAACAAGACGGTTCAAGGCCATCACTCTCTGTTTGGGCCGAATTTGGAGAAGTCTGGATACCTTATCACATCTGGTGATGATGGGTATAAAATTCCTTCCTTTCTCTTGGAATAAGAGATCAGATGTTAACCCACTAGCAGTAAGGATGATGTAGATGGAGGTCGGAGTATCTGTCCGTTTTTTGATATCCTGGGCTGTCACGGTGTTGCGCAAGAGAAGGTCAATCGTTATATTGATTACCCAAGTAGCTAACTTTATGAAAAGAAAAAGGATTAGAGGAAAAGGAGAAAGAGGTGGGCAGCAAGTCCTGGGTAGATATCCTCCGTGCACTAGTGACTAAGCGACTCAAGAGAGTTGCTGACCACTCACGTGTTCATCATTCACTGCGCAGTGGTTCGACCTGCCCGACACAATCCACCCAACCTATACAAGCACGTGAGCCGTCACATGGGCTAGGATACATCTGTGAATTTATACCATAGCATAAAATTCTAAAGTAGCACCACTACTCTAGTTTAAGAGGCTTGTTAGATAGGCTGTTCACAGGAGAACAAGATAATTCCCTTATACATATTAGCTCAGAATACGTAACAGTATAATTTCACTTTGAAATTTACTATCTCTTCTTTTACTTTTACTTTTAGCCTTCTTCTTTCTTATTAACTAAAAAATCAGACGGCATTCCTGCAACAGGAAATGGAGGGTCCCTATTTAGGCAATCCGGGCCTCGTTTTTAGGCTTCGCGCTACGCCCGAGCTGGCAATCGACCTTGATCTCGACTATAAAAAGCCCTCCCTTTTACTGTCACTTTTCCTGCTTTCCTCAGCCTTTTTTCTCTCTACTGTTGTATTTCTGTCCGAATACCTCATTCCTGCTCGCCTCTAAATAATCCACTGTAAAGGCATTTTGCAAGTCTTGGTCGCCGTCCAATATTGCACTATCTCGCCTCCTCTATGGTATTTCACCTTAATCCAGCTTTCAACCTCCTACCACTAAATCTACTGAATCTACTTTTACACCTGCGTCTACAACTGTTTGGTGGCCTACCCTCTTTCCATTCTCTCGCTTTCTTGCTCCTCCATTCTCTCGCTTTCTTGCTCCTCCCTTCTCTATGAAAGCTCACTCTCTTCTCTCGTGAAGTGCTTGCTTATCATATCTAGTGGTAGCTGCGATTGAAAGGTGAATTTCCTTACCTATTCTAGCCGATACCAAACATCCTCTCCAAGGAGGGAGAGATTCACATGAGTTTACTTGTGAGAGATCGAGTCCTTACCCTCACAATGGCTGCTGCTGCAGTGCTGCTGAATCGCACGCATGTATCACGTGCCCTCATAGTG